>PVIY010019615.1:0-45522 GCA_004026745.1 Myrmecophaga tridactyla
AACCTTAAATAAAAGAAAGCTTAAAGAGAAATCTTCATAGCCTTCAATTCTTATATATGACACCAAAGGCACAGGTAACAAAGTAAACATTTAAATTGGAAATCATCAATGTTCAAAACTTTTGTGCATCAAAAAGCACTATTGAGAATGACAAGAAAGTGTAAAGACAAACGAAAGAATGGGAGGAAATATCTGCAAATCTCTTATTTAACAATAATCTAGTAACCACAATATAGAAAGAAATTTTATAACTCAACAACAAAAAGATAAACAATACAATTGAAAAAATAGACAAAGGACATATACAGACATTTCTCTTCAAAGATGTACAAAGGGTCAACAAGCACATGAGAAGGTCCTCAATTTTAGTAGTCATTAAAGAAATGGGTAGCAGAACTTCGGCAAGGTACCACTGCAGAACCACTAGGGTGGCTATTAAATATTAAAATTGAATAAACAAAAAACTAAAACTAAGAAGTGTTGATGAGAATGTGGAGAAATTAGAGCCCTCATGCATTGCTGAAGGGAATGTAAAATGGTGCAGTTGCTTTCAGAAACAGTTTAGCAAGTCCTGAAAAAGTTAAACATATAATTATTGTACGATTTAGCAGTTGATCTTCTAGGTGTATACCCAAAAGAACTGAAAGAAGATATCCAAACAAAACTTTATATGAATGTTCATAGCAGGATTTTTCACAATAGCCAAAAGATGGACACAACCCAAATGCCCATCAACTGATAAAGTGAGTTATAGCCATACCATTACATATCATTCAATCATAAAAGGGAATGAAATAGTAATGCATGTTACTACCTGGATAGACCTTGAAAGCATTAAGCTAAGTGAAAGAAAGACACAAAAGGCCACATATTTTATTATTATTCCATTTATATAAAACAGCCATAATAGGCAAATTCATACAGACAGAAAATATACTAGAGGTTATCAAATGCTGTGGGGAGGACAGAATGAGGAGTGACTCAGAATGAATGTGAGTTTCATTTTAGGTGATGAAAATATTTGGAAGTATATAATTAGTGATGATGATTGTTGGAACTTGTAAATGTACCAAATGCCACTGAAGTATATGCTATAAAGTGATTTAATGGTAACTTTTATGTAAAGTTAATATTACTACAATAAAAAATGTAATCTTCACTCTTTATTTGCTAGAATTTTATCAATATTTCAAAGACACCTCTCAACCTATCTATACCTATACATGGATGTGTGTTTGCCTGCCAATTTGCTTTTCTCCCCTAACAGTTTATCTTCAACATATTTTCAGGACTGTATAT
The DNA here is from genome assembly GCA_004026745.1 of Myrmecophaga tridactyla. Classification (NCBI taxonomy): domain Eukaryota; kingdom Metazoa; phylum Chordata; class Mammalia; order Pilosa; family Myrmecophagidae; genus Myrmecophaga; species Myrmecophaga tridactyla. Next base: position 1,300 of record PVIY010019615.1, read on the forward strand.
ATGGATGGATCAACCTTATGCATTGTCTAATCATATTATTAACAAGTAGTTTTGTTTCATTCTGTGAATGTGCCATACACTGTGTACCAGAAGTCTTATGCTAAAAAAAAAAAAAAAAAAAAAAGAAGAATGACACAAGACGGGCACGATCCTTTGATGATTGTGGTGCTGCCATATCAGCCCTGGAACATTCACTCTGTCTTGTTTAAGCCCCTGTCACTTTGGTGTGCTCCTAGTTACAGTTAAATCCAATGAGAATCTTTACAAAATTTTCAGTGCATTTGTGCTATTATTCCTACTAGAGAGAATGCTAGAAATGGAATTGCTAGACGACCTTCCCACAATTTTTGCTGATTTATACTCTAAACAGTTGGGCATGTGCCTGTTTTCCACAGGCTTGCTGACACTAGATATATTCCAATTATTTAAGTTGTTCCATTCTAATGCAAAAAGAATTGTATCTCCATTTATGATTGGTGTATTTGGATGTCCTTAATCATTAGTTGAGTTGAAACTAATATGCTGGGTTAACTATTTATTTGCATTTATTTGTTATAGCCTGTATCAGTTAATTTTGTATAAAACAATGGCTGTCCATTCTCATGAGTATGCTGTCAGCTGGAGGCTCATTGGATATTGGATGGTGTACTATGTTTCCAAAGCAAGTGTCCAGAGGTTAGCATGATGTCAGCTGGAGTGACAGGCATGGCTTGTTACCAAAGCTTTCATACTTCAACAGATCTGCCTGGGATTCTTTATAATTGCCACTGTTTTAAAAGCAGCAAGAGAGAACAAGAGTTGTTCAAAAGCTAGTCCAAGGCCATTTGAGGCCTCTGCTTAGACCTTGCATCATGTGACATCGACCATATTGTACTAGTGCAACTGAGTCACAAAGCCAGACAAAGATCAAAATGTAGAAGATAGGTTCCACCTATTGATGAAAGGACCTGCAAAATACTGTGGCCCTGTGTGCAACCTGCCACATATACTTTGCTCATATATCAATTGGTTGTTTGTCATATTATTGCTAATAGTCTTTGGCTATAAGGAAAATTAAATTTTTCATCTGTCATTGTGGACACCAATGTGTAACTAGGAGCACACCAAAGTGACTGTCATTGTGCTACGACAGTGAATTGTGTGAACACAGGCTCAGGATGAAACAGAGACTTTCAGCAAATGATATCTTTATTATTTGCACAGTGTTGAGTCCAGAAAGAGAAACTAATCTCTTTGTTACTCACAAAGCACAAAGAGCAGGGGAAGAAGTCTCACCATGAATGGTCTCCCAGCGTGGCCAAAATTGCTCAGGGGCCAATAGATGGCAGCTCTACACGCTCAATTTCATTTCAAAGACAGACCAATCTATCTCTTTATGGCACAATATAGATTCCTGAAGAGTAAATAATCTCTTTGCTACTTACACGGCAGAAAGAATTCAAAAGAACAGGGGAAGAAGTACCATCACAGTAGATCTCCTGGGGTAGCCAAAACTGTCCATTTTGGCATTGGCACATGGCAGCTCCACATGGTAGCTTTACATCAGAGAACAGAGACCAATCTAAACTGTTTGAGGTGTTTTCTATTCACCTTAGGCAGGAGCCTGACATTGAGAATTCCTGTTCTAATAAGCATCTGGGTCTGCTTGTTCTCTGCTTCCAGGGTTAAGGTCTGACCCAGCAATTTCACTAAACGTAACATCTCCTCCAGGTTGTGGAATGATGCACAATAGAAAAGAAGGTTTGAGTAGCAGAAGGTTCACATTGAAAGCACAGTATGTGTGTGACTTCCCCAGAGAGGGTGGTGGTGGCAGGTGAGGTCTGGGCAACCGCCACCTAACAGGTGTCTGCAGCTTCCCTAGCAGTCATATATGTCTTACAAATATTTTCCCTTTTTCTTTTCTTTCTTCTTTCAACTGCTTATTACGATTCATTTTGCAGGCATGTCTAATTATTATGTAACTGTTACTGTCATATTTTCCACTTCTGCACCAATTGTCAACCAACAAGTTTTCCTGTCTGTTTCCGATAATTTTATTGTTTTTTAGAAGTTATTTTGATTCATGCTTTATCATTTATAATCCTAGAAAAAAAAAAAAAACAGTTCTAGCTGTATAAAGTAGTATCTCCTAGCTAGCGACCACCAGGTGTTCTTCACATTCTTCCCACTTCTAAATCTGAACAGAAGGGAAATAATCCCAGAAAGCCATTCCTCAGATGCAGAATTCCTGAGCAGATATGCAAATATATGCACCATAAGGTGAATTTAACAGTCCCCAGCAAAAGGGTTTGAGGGCAGCATGTCAAACACCTCAGCTCTTTAGCAGCTTACAGCTTACTGACGCTCTTAGGGATGCAGGACCCAGGAAACAGCTGCGCCCTGTCAACTGCAGACATTATATGCCTCCACATTTTCATATAGAGGATGTCAGCGACACTCATACCGGTTAAAGGATAAACAGCTGCTTCTGTGAAGCAATTAAAGCTGGGACTGGCCTCCTCATTTTGCTCTGGCACTTTGATGCATCAATCAGTCTTATGCTCTCCAAAATCTGCTCCATTATTCCCCTGAAGAAGTCAGGGGCATATGCATTTTACATGACAGGAAACCGAAATGAGCTGTATTTGATTGTAATCTCATACACCAAATTCCTTAGATATTGATTAGACTCTTAACACTACCTGGTGTTTCCTTTCAAATTTCTGATGAGTCCAAGTATGTTTTTAGAAAGCAATTTGTGAGGATAAGTTGATTCCATTTAAAATATTATCATACAAAATGTATAGCTGCATAAAACCTTTTCTCTCAGTAAGCATACTTAAAGCTTGTTTATTTTTGGTTGAATTAACTCTTTGAAACTAAGTTTCAGCACATTGGAAAACAAAGATTATGTGTCCTAGGAGAGAATAATTTATTCATAATGACAATTGGTTCTTTTCATTATTCATCTTTCGTACCTTTGTCTATGATTCAATAAGCACATACTTTGCAAAGATGATTCATAATGAAGCATGAAAAACTTTAACATTATAAATAAAAATTGAAAAATTAGTAGACAAGCTCTGAGGCAGACATATATCAGTAAATATGCTTTTAGAATAAATGACCCACTTATGTTAGGCTATTTACTGTTGTTAGTATTATTCACTTGGTACCATATAAGAAGTAATTTAATAAATAGATCTGTAGTGGAAAGTGTTCAGTAAATATTTGCCAAATTGAAATTAAATAATTCACCCATAATGAGTATTGACTTCCTGAGAATTATATTCTTCACCTTCAGAGCCATTATGTGCTCTTAGTTCTATAAGGAAACTAAATGCCTGTAATAAAGCAAATAGGGCATAATCTCAGTCATGTCCTTAAAAGCTCTAAGCACTATTTGAACATCACTTATCTTATTCTTGAGATTGATAAATCTGGATAGGAGAACATTCTATAACTATAAAAATATTTAGAATAAAGAACAATTAATAGAGCAGACAGCTCATTTTTTGCCACAAAATTTTAGTTCTAGTTGCTAACACCTGACACAAAAATGAATGTCTGTTTTTACGGATGCATTTATTTTGGGTGGCATGATGTTCAGAAAAGGCAAGAGAACTTTGCATAGGTAAAGCTAGGGATAATTAAGGCACATGTAACAATGCACCTCAAGAACTTGTCCAATTTGTACAAGGGACTCCATTAAGCGATTTGCGTGGCAGAAAAATTCATAGAAAAATATTATATTCCCCAAGGAGCTTATTAGGGGAAGTGAACAAATATACTGAAAACAATCATAAAAATTTGAGAGAAAACTATTACAGAAAATAGAAGTTATGGTTGATGGGTAAAACAATTTGGGAGTACAGGAGAGGGAGATTCCATTTCACTGTACATAATTTAATGAGCAAGATATCCTTGAGTGTTATCAGGCAATAAATAAATATTCCTTCAAAGGGTTAAACTCAAAAATAATAAATGGAAAGTCCATTACCAAACAGAAACAGTGAATTGAAGGGTTAATATTTCCACCAAGTACATGTGTTTGTTGGGCTTATAATCATTTGAAATTAAATATCTCTTCACAAGCATTTTGCAATAAATATTTATCTATATTCGTCTTTAAGAATGAAAATATTAAAATTCGTGTGGGCCAACGGTGGTTCATGCTGGAGACCCAGGTTCGATTCCCAGTGTCTGCCATTGCAAAAAAAAAAAAAAAAGATTAAGATTCTTCTTTAGGGCGGCTGCCGTGCTGGAGGTCTGGAGTTCGATCCCTGGTGCCTCCTGCCCATATGCAAATTAAAAAAAAAAAAGATTCTTCTTTATATTAATTTACAATACATATGCTTAAATTTAATTAGTAACTATACCAGTATATCTAAACTATTAGACTTTGGCATATGCAAACAAATTATTTTTTTTTATATTTTTAATTGCTTCTGGAATCCACAGCTCAATAAACTTCTTCCTTATACATTCTAAGTCATAAAATACAAATTAGATTACAAAATGTTTGAGAGATAATACCTAAAGTCAGGGTTTAAACACAGATGTTAATAACAAACATTTATTTCATAGAGACCACGATAAGAAGGAAAGGAGGAACTCCTAGAGGAGAAAACCTAGCTTCAACAGATTGCTAATACATACTTTTTAACTTTCTGTGAGAGACGAATCTTCAAAAACTAATTTAAAAAACATTGATGGCAATATCATGGAGAAACCATTTCAGTGTCTGATGGAACTTTTGCTTGTTTGTTGCACCTTACCCCAAATTTCATCCCATATAATTTTATCATAAATAAGAAATTATCATGTGAATCAAGTTTTTTTTTTGCTTGGGCAAGCACCGGTAATTGAACCTGGATCTCCGGCATGGCAGGCAAGAACTCTGCCCATTAAGCCACCGTGGCTTGCCCCATGTGCATCAGCTTTTGACAATGAAATGTGAATGGAAATAATGTGTGCGCTGCTAATTATTTCCAACTTAAATATTAACCACTTGTCCTGAAATTTCCCTTGTTCTTCTCTCTTTTTGTGGGGATAAAATGTCTATGTGCACCTGAACTATCATGCATTTAGCATCAAGGAAATAACCCAAAATGATGAAGGGTAAGGTAGAAAGGAACTGTCCATGAATGTATTCATGTACTAGAGCTGCCAACCTGCTCTGGACCAAATCCTATCTTCAGACTCACAGGAGAGAGAAGCAGTCATCAATTTTTTAAGACACTGGTGATATCTCTTTATTTTAGAAACATAGCATACAAGATTGTCAGTAAACCTATTGGGGGAAATATTTTTACTATACAATTTTTTCCTTCTTAAATAAACTTTTACTTATGCATTGATTTCAGTTTATATATCATTTCTTCAAGTATTCTTTCCTGGTGACAAAAATCTGGGTGTGAATGATCAACGTCTAACATGCATTCCGTATCATAAAGTTTAACAAAAAAAATTTAATAGATGAAATGATAGATTTTCTTATCATACTTTTCCAATTTCATTGGTCATATTTTCTAGGATGAAAAATAAAAAAAATGAGGGATTCAGCTAATGTTGTAAAATGAGATGGATAGTCTTGAAATTATGTGCTACAATCAAATGGAGTTTATATCAGGAATGCAAGGCTGGTTCAATATTTGATAGCCAATTAGTGTAATTCACCATTTTAACAAACTAAAGAACAAAAATCACACAATCATCTCAACAACTAAGGAAAAAAGTTTTTGAAAGAAATGAACATAGGTATGATTACAAAAACTGTCAGCACGTGAGGGACCAAAGGAAACTTTAAACTGAAAACATAACCTTAAAAAGAAAATGGCTGAAATCATACTTAATGGTGAAAGATTAAATGATTTCCTTGTAACATTAGGAATAAGGTAATCTGTCCTGTCTCAGTATTACTTTCATCTTCATACTTGAACTGAAAGCCAGGTAATAAGGCAAGAAAAAGTAATAGAAGACAAAAAGATTTAAATGGTAGAAATCTTTCTATATTCAGAGATAAAATCATTTTCTTTGTAGAGAATCTCATGTAATCTTTTTAAGAAGTCTAGAAATTGTGAGTTGAATAAGTTATAGGACACAAAGTCAACACAAAAATATGCATTGCAAATGCAATTAACAACTGGAATTCTGTTTTTATTTACCATTTATAATAGTACAAAAATGAAATACTTATCAATATTGCAAAATACACCTAGGATTTCTGTGCTTAAATCTATAAGACATCATTGAAAGACCCCAAAGATGATTTAAATAAATTTTCAAGTATTGGAAGACTCAAGATATTTAAGATTCCTATTCTCCCCAAATTCATCTATAGATTCAATGCAACCTTAAAATATCTCTAAAGGTGTTATTGTGGATATTGAGAAATGAAGAATAAAATTTGCACAGAAAGGTAAAAGAATTAGAATTGCAAACAATCTTGATTAAGAACAAAGTTGAATGTAAACAAAGAACAAACACTAGGATTTCAAGACTTAACTCACGGACACAGTAAACATGATTGCTTGGTATTGGCGAGAGGACAGACACATAGATAAATGAACAGAATGGATTGCAGATACAAACTCACAAATATGGTCAATGGATTTTTTGCAAAAGTACAACATCAATTCAAAGTAGAAATAAATATTTTCAATAAGTGGTTCTGGAAAATTGGACAAGCATGCACACACACACACACATGCACACAAAGTCTTCAAACTTTATCTCATATCTTTTACCCAAAAATGAACCATGCACTCTAAGAAATAATTATGAAAGAAATATTTGACAAAGATTTTGTATCCAGAACATGTGAAGAACTCCCAAAACTCAGCATTAAGAAAGCTAAATACCGAGTCTAAAAGTAATAGTCAAAGGAATTGAACAGATGCTTTACTAAAAGAAGTAGATAAATGGAAAAAAGGCATATGAAAATATATTTGACATCAGTATTCATTATGGAAATGCCAATTAAAACCACGTTGAACACTACACACCTATGGTTATATGAAGTAATAATAAGATTGTGGAGGGAATGGAATGCATATATATTGCCTGTGTAAATGCAAAATGGTAGATATTTTGGAAAATTATTTGGCAGTTTCTTAGTAAGTTAAAGATGCACATTTATGACACGGCAATCTTAATTTTTACTTCCAGAAGTATTAAAGAGAATTAAAAATGTATGTTGACACAAAATCATCCATTTAACTATTTATAGTATCTCTATTCATAATTTACAAAATACGGAAATAATCCACATGATCTTCAACTGCTAGACAAATAAACTGTGATGCATTCCTATAATGGAATACTAGTCAGCAATAAAAGGAACAAATCATAATATATGTTTTGTTCAAGAACATCATTAAGAACATAGATGAATATGAAATGAATTGTTCGAAGTGAAAGTTGCCAGTCTCCATTAATGTTGCATTCCAGGAAATGAAACATTATATGAATGAACAAGAGATGGCTTCTGATCATGAATGAACAAGGGATGGCCAGAGGTCATGGATGGGAGGATGGTTTGACTACAGGGGATTAAATTTTGGAGTGATGGGACTACTTGGTAGACTAATGTGTGTTTCTTAATTCTTTCTACTATTTTTCTAACAAATTGGATTTTTTTGAAAATGTCAACATCATTGGCAAAAACATTTTGAGACTGTTGAGTCATTCTCCCTAATATTGTATTTTAGTAATTGTAGCAGTATCTCTCTTGATGATGATATGAGCCTTTTCTGTTGGTTTCATTTCCAAAAACCCAGTTTTTGGCTTTGCTCAATGCTTTTTTTTTGTTATCATGCATTCATTTATTTTCCTTTTTATTATAAACTTATCTTTTCTGAGGAATATTTTATATATTGTTACATTCACAGAATTTATAATAAAATTTGAAAAATGAGTATGTGTTCCCCATCCCAATCAATTCCTCATGTACATTCCTCATTGATATGATCACCTGTGAAAAATAGCCACTGTTCTGATTTCAATCACTTTATCAAAATCTTGCCTGTATTTGACATAAATGGGATTATATAACAGAATCCATATTTACTTATTTTTAGCCTGGATTATTTTGCCCCCCATCATGTCTGTGAGTTTCATACATGTTGCAACATGGGTCGGTATTAATTCTTTTATTGTTCAATAAATAATTTGCGTGAATATACTACAATGTCCTTACCCATTCATCTCCTATAGAAACTGAACTGTGTTTAGTTTGGGGTTATTATGAATAAAACTGCTATGAATGACATTGAACAAGACTTTTTTGTAGCCACATGTTTTTATTACTCTTTGTAAAATAACAAATAGTGGAATATAATATATAAATGTATATTTAGATTTCTAAGAATCTTTCAAACAATTCTCCAAAGTGTAACACTTTATGACAAATAATGAGAGTTCCCAGCCCACATGTTTGTCAATTTTCTGTGTTGTGGGTCATTTTAATTTTAGTTATTCTAATGGCCGAGGTTGCTTTGTGATTTTAATCCGTATTACCTGGGTGATAAGTGATGGCCGCTCAATTTCATACATTTATTGTCCATCCTCCTATCTTCTTTTATAAAGAGCTGCTCAATTTATTGTCAATTTTTAATTATGTCTTCAAAAAATTATATTGTCACATTATTATGTATGTATTTTCATTGAGTGACAATTTCTTTGTGGAATTTATAAAATAACCTTTAAAAAGTTCCCCCTTCTGTAATTTTCAGAACTTGTGTAAATGTGATATTATTATTTTCCTTAATGTTTTATAGAACATTTGACCATGAATTTTAATTATAGCGAAAACATTCTACCATAAGTTTCTTTTACAAAATTCAATTCATTTTACGGATATTTTGCCATTTCTATTTTCTCTTGTCAGCTTTGGTAATTTGTGTCTTTTGTGGCATTTGTTTCATTTCAGTTTCATTTCAGTTGTTGAATTTATTAGCACACATTTTTCATACAATACCCTTATATTCCATCTAATTTCTGTCTGATCTTTGGTGACAGTCTCACTTTCAATTCTAATATTGTTCACTTTTCTTTCTTTTATTTTTACGCATTGGCCTTGCTCTGATCTTTATTATATCCTTTCTTCTACTTGCTTTGGCTTTAATTTGACCATTTTTATCTACTTCACTATGTTTGAAGCTTAGATAATCAATTTCAAATCATTCCTCTTTTTCTAATATAAGCATTTCAATATTTATTTCCAGTTAATTACTGCTTTAGCTATCTTCCGCAATTCTTAATATGTCTAATTTCATTATCATTTAGTTTGAAATGTTTCTCATTTTTATTGTAACTTATTATTATATAGAAACATATTATAGAGAATGTGTGGCTTGACTTCTATTTGGGATTTTTCTAGATTTGGGAACAAAAGAGACTTCCTTTTGTTGTCTAATTTAATGCTACTGTGGACAGAAAACTTATACCTTTCATTGTATTTAACTTTATTAAAATGTTTATATTCTACCATATGGATTATCTTTGTCAATAATTCATATGTTTTGAAAAATGTGTACTTTAGTTTGATTGCAATTTTATATGAATATAATTTAGTGCCATATTATACAAGTATATAATTTTACTATTATTTTTTTAATTTGTCAACCCCTGATGGAGAAGTGGTGAAAACCACATGCTCATTAGATTTGTCTTTATCTGCCTTATTTTTGTCTTCTATTTTTACTTAATGAATCTTGATAGCCTGTTATTAGGTGCATATACAATTGGGATTGCTATATCTTTCTGATAGATCAGCCCTTTTATTCATTATGAAATAACCATTTTATGACTGGTAACATTACTTAACTTGTCAATCTTCTTTTCCAATCTCTGATATAATCACTACCTATAAGATGAGTGATCCGATTTTGTATTTTTCCATCACTTTTCTTTTTTATGTTTTATTTGGGATAATTAGAAAATCACAGAAGATTGCAAAAATATACAAGCAGGTCCCACGAAACCTTTACCCAATTTCTCCCAATTGCAGCATCTTGCCTTAGCCTAGTACAACAAAGCCAGGAAATGGACATCAGTACAATCAAAGAGCTTATTCATATTTCACTAGCTTTACAGGTGTGTGTATGTGTGTGTGTGTTTGAACGGTTCTTCACAATTGTATCACATGTGTAGATTCATGTAGTCACCATGTAAAATAAGATTCCTTTACTCCTCCTTGAACTCCCTGTCTCACCCTCATTCCTACTCCCTAGCATCAACTAATATGTTCTCCAGCTCTATATAGTGCTTCAAAGGTTTTATGTAAGTGAAATCATTCAATATATGACCTTGGAGATTGACTTTTTTCACTCAGCATAATGACTTTGAGATCATCCAAGTTGTGGTCATCATGGAATAAAATTATCACAAATAAGAGGAACTAAGGAGAATTAAGAGCTTCAATCTATCAATATACTATTCAATATATCAGTCTCATGCCACAAAAATGCCATAAATAGAATGGATTCTCAAATCTAGGTATTATATGAATATAAGAAGCTCTGAGTTCTAGCAAATTCCCTCATTTCTTTAGAATTCTGCAAAAGGAGACAATTTCTAGCATAGTTTGTAAAATTTGGGGCATGATGCTGGACAGGTTCTTGAATATCCCAGTGTCTCCCAACCACTGTCATGGAACAAACTTAAAATGATAATAAACATGAGGATGAAGTTCATGTGGCTGGAGGTGGTAGACTGGCAGGAGGATGTCTCTAACTACTTTACGTTCACACCATTGTCCTAAGAGCTGAGGTGCCCGATAGATGAGGAAACCAGAAATCTATTAATGGCACACCACCACACCTGCTGCCATAATGAGGAAGCAGGTTTATATGATCTCAGGAGTCTTGGCAAAAAGACACAGTGCCCAATGTCATGGCCAACACGTGGGGTTCCTTAGCATGTGCTAAACTGTAAGCCTGCTATGGGTAGTGTGTCAGCCTTGTTCACAGGTATATCTCTAGCATATAAAACACTGTTTTGTATAAAGTAGGCATACTTAAAAGATTTTATTCATGGATAGATAAAGAATTATCCAGGACCAGAGTTCCAGTCTGAGATGGTTCTTTCTGCCATGGCCGAGCAAGGATGAGTCTCCATTAAGTGTGTAGAGTGAACTACTGCTGGGACCCTTTGCAGCTCTTGTATGGGTCACAGCATGTCTTAGTTTTCCAGACTGTGATGACAAATACCACACATCATTTTGTCTGAAAAATGGGAATTTATTTGCATGTATTTTGGAGGCTAGAAGGGCTTGCTTCCTCCCAGGGTCTATAGCTTCCTGGTGCTGGCTGTCAATCTTTGGGCTCTTTGCCTTGAATTGCACTTTCCATCATATAGCCCTGTCCTCTTCTTTCTCTTCTGGGTTTCTGCTGACCCCTGCTTCTGACTCTTCCCTTTGGCTTTCCCTCTGTCTGAATTTCTTCTATAGTTAAGGACTCCATTCAACCCAGTTAAGGCCCACCGTCATTCAGTTGGGCCACACATCAATTAAACAAAATACTATCTTCAATAGATCCTATTTGCAATGGTTCACACCCACAAGAATGCAGAGTAAGGTTAAGAACATGTCTAAATTGGGACACCTAATTCAATCAACCACCTGGAGAAATGAGTACAATATACAGTTTAAAAAATAACATTTTGGTTGTATGTAATATAGAAATGGTCATTACCAAATACGCACACCAGTACTGGAAAAAGTTCACCCCCCACCCACACCAGGTCTGCATATTCCCTGAGGAATCAGGTTTTCCATCTGACAAAAAATAGAGATCTCTAATGCTTGCATTTGTCACATAGGCCTGGGTAAGGAAGAAACATGTTTCATATAAAGAGCTTAAAAGAATGCTTCCCATGTTATGATGCTCTATATGTTTTAATATTTGTTCTTACATAAAATAATAAATAATAGGGAATAATGACTCTAAGGGCTATCTGTGACTATGAGACTTTTGATAAGGAGGTGCAGTAGGAAAGACACTCAATAGGGATATCTCCAAACCAGCAAAGGCAATTGCTGCAACCCATTACCAACATCAGAGGGAGTAGCAGTGGCTGGAGAATTGAATAATTACCATGTGTGCAATACCCTGGAGAATGATGGTAGCTTAGGTTATTGTTGCTCAGAATGGAAAGACAAGATCATACTACTTCTCAAAGTTAGAGAGAGATACTGAGCATCCTCAAACCAAAGGCAGAAAGACAGGGACATGGAAGAATCTTTCTGACACGGTCATGTGATTGTTGATAATGAGCAAATTAATTTATTTTGAAGTGTGGAGTGTAGAATCATTTATGTATTCTTTTAATGTATACCTGGCTTTTACAATTTTTTTTGTTAAAATAAAAAGCGTCTCTGGTACTGCCCAGGTAATGTGATCATTACTGTCACGCATCAACTTGGCTTGGTTATGGTGTCAGATTGTTTGGTTAAACAAAAACTGCCCTGATTATTACTGTGAGGGTATTTCATAGACAGATTAACATCTATAGTCAGTTGATTGCATCTGTGGCTGATCGTGAAAGTGTGGGCAGGACGAAAACCACTTTATGGGAATGTCCTCTGTCCTTGTAACCATTTCTTTCCTGAGCTGTTTTGCAGGTAATCAAATTGGCTGCAGGTTATAAATGAAAGCCTGGGCAGAAACAAATTCTTATTCTTTAGAAATAAAGATTTTTTTCTTTACAGATTCTTATTCCTTAAATGAGCCTTGAGACACTAGGAACTCCCACTCCTTGGAACCAAAAATTATGAGGATCCAGAGATATTGGAAGCAAAATAAAATATAAATCATAATTTAATCATATTTATAGCCTTGAGATGGGGGTTATTAAGTTAAATCCAATTGTCAAATTTCAACCTTCAATGGAAAATTGCTGGATGCGCCCCTGTTGCCAAAAGTGTGACTATAATTAGAATTCCTGGTCATTCTTAAGCAAATAGAAAGCAAAGCAGGAACAACCACATGGCAGATACAGCTGCAAAAAAAATTAGCCACAAATTCTAGTCCTATTCCCATCTCTATAATAACTTGTGAACCTAACAATTTTATTGGAAAAAGAAAAGAATTGTAACACACTGGCTGCTTTTATAAGCCTGGAATTAAATCATGGCTTAGCCTTTATAGTAAACCAGGCCTCCCCACTTGCCTCCAGAAAACCATTTCAGTAATTATTTATAATTTATATCACTGGAATACTGATAAAATGGTACACTAAAGAAAGCAGTATTTCTAGAAACTATCCCCTAAAATTTACTATGTCTTCTGAGCTATCAATATTAAATATAATATAAGCATACAATTTTACTCTGCTTAGGTATGTCTTCCCTAACTTATTTCCAAGTTTACTGATAAAATAAGCTAGCATTATATCTATTAGATCTTTAAAATGATGAGAGATATAAATGTGCTTAATAAAATTGTTCTTTTGACAAACTTTATTTAAGAATAATTGTATTTTTTAAGATATTTGAAGATAGTTTCAAAGATCTTTTTAGTAACTTAAAGTATGCAGAGATGTAAAGTATGAGAGATGTGTTTTATTAAGGAAAATAAGGTAGTATTGTCCTAAAGTAAAAGGACTTGTTTTCACAGAATGAGAAGCAAGAATGTGTAACTCAAAACCTAAATAGAAATAGAAATAGAAATGTATAGAGGATTTGTGAAAATGGATTTTATTTGTCATGGTCAATGCTGACTAAAATTTAAGAGATTTATATATAATAGTTTTTAATAGCTTTTATATAAAGAATGGATTCATGCAAAACTAGAACTTTTTTTTCCTATGTTAAAATAATGAAGTGTTCTTGGATTATTGTTTTGCTCTTAGTGAGAGATTTCAAAACGTTTTCCTTAACATCTGAATATTCTGCCAAGAAAAAACAAGATGCTATGTCATATCAGAATAATATCCTTGTTGGTGTTAAATTAAGCTTATCTTTTATTATTTTAGAAAAAAAGTTGTGGAGACATATGGCCTGGGTCCTTCCCCCTCCTCCATTTTGTGACCAAGTCACGTAGCAGCTTATATAACCAGGGACAGATATTAAAAGTCAAAGTCCCCGCTCACTCCAACTCTTGCAAGACTGCTAAACCAAATCTCATAGGACTCCTGAACTTAAGAAGCCTTATATCTCCCTCCCTTCCTCTTTCTCTCTTTCTCTTTCAATTTTGGGGCAGATTACTGACTCATTTCCCAACAGGGAAACTTTCTTCCAGTAAGCCTCTAATTAAACTCATGGGTAATATTCTGTCTGACATATTCCTGGGTCCCAGGGTATGCTGGGCTGCAACACAAGTCTTCTCACTTTTAAAAGAACTAAGTCTCTTTCTTACAATCATATTAATGGCAATCTACTCTTTATTTGTTATGTTAGTTAAATAGGGAACTAAATATTGTTTCACAGTAACCCATTTTTCTATTTAACATAATGTTCAACCTGACACCTTGTGACATCTTATCTTCCCCAAATCAAACCCTAAGATATGTTTTATTTCAAATTGAACCAAATGGTTTGTTCTTTGACCTCATAGAAAGGAAGGTATGAAAAATGGTTAATTTTGTTTAATATGTTATAAGTTTCATGGGAAGTATTGCCAAATTAATAGGGATTTGTTTCAGAGAAAGATCTTGATCAAAAGGAGGAGATGCTAAAAGAAACAAAACAAAATAGAGTTTCCATGGCTAAAAGATTCCAAATGGAATTGGTACGTCATCCTGCAGGTTACTGTCATGCAAATCTCAGCAAGATATAGCAAACTGCCATAGTACACAAAGCCTCCTGTGGCAATGCTCCTCAAAATCCTAGGGACATTCAAATACCATGAAAAAAACACAAGGCTACATGGACTGTATACTCTGCCTTGGCAAGCTCTATCTAAGAATCTATGAAAATCTATTTCCCCAATATAACATAATTATATTCACTTATAATTCCCCTGATCATGATCTTTCTTCTTTTATTTGAAAATATAATTTTCAACTAACTCATTAAATTTGTTTCTCAGAGATATAAAGCCTACAGATTGTTTCTATGGCAGTTGAGTCTTGACTCCCAGGGGTACCAGTCCCTCTAAGAATGCTAAGAATGACTACTAGATACTTAATTGTACATTCAGCTCCAAGCCAAGCAATTTCATTCCTCAAATCTTGTTATACACCCTCAATCAGCATGAAGCAGCCGTGCGTTTGTCATTCAGAGTCCTTCCAGATTCAAGAATATTAAAAAAACTCAAGTAGATGGGCAAACTGAGGCAATGGGCAGGACAAAAATCAGTTTACAGGAATTCCTTCTGTTTTTTTAACCTTTTCTTTCCTGAGCTTCTTATACAGGCAATCAAAAACTGACCATGTTCAAGAAACTAGAGCATGTACAGAAACACAAATTCTTGTCCCTTGGATAATCTCTGTCTGAGACACTAGGGACAAAAATCACCCTCCTCCAGACCAAAGCTTATAAGATGAAGAAACATTAGAAGCAAATAAAATGCAAGAGGTCATTCATCAAGGAAGAGCCAGTTCATGAGCATATTTCTACCACATATGGATAATTCAATCAGAATGTGCCAACCCAAATTCCCATCACTGTTCCCACCACCCTTTGTTCCCATCCTACTGGAGAGACGGATTTGAGCTTGCCTCCTGTCTCCTTGCCAATCAACTTCACATTTAAACTCCTTCTCTTCTCAAAGTCCTGGTGTCACAGTATTGGCTTCTGTGCATACTGGGCAGCAAGCTCATTGCTCAGCAATAACTGCATCTACACCAACAAAGGAGATTGCCCTTGACCATAAAAGTGTTTCCTCATCCAATTAGATAGAGGTCTTAAATCCAAAACAGGGGATCTCAGAAGTGAGAAAGAGGAATTCCTGCTTCTACTTCTTTTTTGTTTATTGCAACTAAAATTCAGTCACCATGTAATAAGCTACAATGATTGAAACTGAATTAGTTACTTGTTGGGAACTTGTCTTCAGGATTTTGTTCCTCCTGCTGTTATGATGACTTTAGAAGAAAAGCTATTTCTTAGTTGTATTTAATCATTAGGACATATTCCTTAGTGTAACCTCTGTAGAATAATTGCTACTTTGCCTAACCATAGTGAATATGGTTAGGCAAAGTGGCAATAAGGCACAACAAGCATGTGAAGTATTTCATCTAGTGAAATAAATATGTTTAAATGGGAAAATAATCACTCTTTAAGAAAAGAGGGGACCAATTCTTTTAAACAAATAGATTTTTATCTTAAAAGATAATATAGGATTCTTATTAAAGAAAATCATAAGATGGTCCACGATGGGCTTTTGTACTTCAGATACTGGATGGTCTTTTACCACTTAAATTAACTGGTGAGAACATGCATTTGATTGTCATTTGATTTGTCAGTTATGGAAGGGATTACAGAAGAATACTATGTTAATATAAATTAATTTTAATATAACTTTGAAAATTAGATATCAGTGAAATTGACAGCTCACAGTAATTTTAGTGTCAGATGTAATTTCGTTTGAACATACATTAAAATGTTTGACATACAGAGACTATTTTTCTGACAATACTAGTGTTTTAAATATAGCCAAAACACACACAAAAAAGTAGAAATTCTCTCAAAACTCAAAAAATAAATCATAAAATCAATGACTTATTTGTAAGGCTTATTTGTGGAAAACACCATCAGCTTTGTAGTATAATGTATTCTTTTTCTACTTCCAATTCATAGCATATTTTATCATCTGTTTTCTGTCTGTTTATGTCAGACTGCGCCAATGAAGCAGTGATTCTAACAACGGGATGCTCATTAGAAATGACACAAAACAGTAAAGGGAGTTGTCAACTGTAGCAAGCAAGTTAATTCATATTTTAACACAGGGTTTTAAGTTCCTCAACAGAATCTGGGGATGACCTGAGGCCAAAACAAAATAAAATAGCAGATGATCTAGTGTAATCCTGTAAATAGAATTGAAGGAAACTTTTGGGTAACTTTCAGAGAAACCTTAACCACATTTCTTAAAATAACATTAAAAAGAAAATAGTAATAACAACAGCAGCAGAAGAAGCCAAGCAGGAACATAACAACAGTGGCAGCATCTTCAATTTACTGCTGATGGGAGGGGATTGAATTAAAGAAGCTTGTGGCTTAAACTGGAAAGAATTTCACTGTGAAGACTGAGACTGAGGTGGGAACCTGCAGGGACTACATGAATATTTCCTGATATGGTGTGTGGACACCTGGAGGCAAAGACCCCTCTGGAACACCATCAAGGAGGAGTCTGGGGATAGTGCCGATCAGCCTGATAGGCTAGGTCACATGTATGGATAAAGTAAGAGGCAAGAGGTGGCATCTACCCCAAGGAGAAGGCAAGGACAGGGAGGTATGGAGATCCAAATCCCTCAGGCATTTTTTTCTCCATCATTATCCATCTCCTAAAACAATATTTCCATTTCCTTCCAGTTCGTCAATGAACTTCTAGCTAGATCTTTAACTCCAGCTCTGAGAGAGGATTCTGATCACATTTAAAGGGAGATTTAAGTGGAAATCTTCTCAATTTAAATACAGTAGAGAGAAAATGGCAATCACTGGTGGCCAAATCAACAGCCAGCAATTCATTGATAAGCAATGCATGCATTCTAGTTGGAAAAAATAACAAAAATATAAAAGCTAAATATTAGCAACTTAAATGAGATATACAAAAGATATATTGTAAAACAATGAATCTGAAAACATAGACACCAAGCAGTAAAATGTAAAGCAAAAGATTAGACAACTTAAGTTTGAAATTTGTTTAAAAGGTAGATGGACTTAGTAAAAAATGTGATAATGCAAAAACTTTTCAGCTAATTTTTTAAATTCACTTTAAGCTGTATATTGCAAAGTGACTCTGCAGTTATTTTGAGGCCAAACTTGAGAAGCTGGTTGGAAAGTCCAAAATACAGAATTAAATAAATCTTCCTGACAGAAAAATAGATGTGCATGGGACAGTAATTCAACACATGGGTGATTACATTATTGATTTTGTGTAAACCAACTCAGAAAATAAAATTTCCATAGCAGAGAAAATGAAGGGGAAAAGTAAATCTAGCCATTTATTGGTGAAGGTTTAAATAAAAGGAAAAGAAAGCCACACTGTTTTCTGACTTTTCCACAAAATTTATAGCCAGAAATCAATGGAGCTATAATTTAAGTATGAACAACAGGAACTCTCCCTCCAATTCTGTTCTATGTCAGCAGGTCTTCTTCTATTCAGACAAGAAAGAGGAAAACATTTTAACATGTAGAAAATACCAGAAAATGAATGACTTTCCAATTCTTCCTGAAAAATAGAAATTAAGAGAATTCTCTTTTCAAACAAGGAAAGCAGAAAAATAGAACTTAGAAAAAAAAAAAAGAAACATGAAATTGAAAGGGGAAAGACAGGGATTTCTGGAGAAGGTGGCAGAGTAGGGAGAGCCAGGAGTCAGTTCTCCCACAAAACAGCTTATGGACAGACAGAAGTACTCTGAAACAACTATTCTTGGGCTCCAGAGGCCAGGGGAGCACTGCACAGCATCCAGGGAAGACTGGGAGAAAAATCTGAAAAACAGCAGTAGAGAACTGTGAGTAACTCACCCCACGATGGCCACTGATACCCATTCTTCAGTCTTGAAGTGATTTCCATTTGGGCCTGGCCTATGGATGGCTCCTGTGGACAGAGAGGGACATGGAAGTCCTCTTCCTAAGAAGGAGGTGGTGATAGCCAAGCACTGATCTTACATTTGATTGGCAAATTCAGATCACTGGATCCCTGCTTTGAGCTACTGTTTCAATCCATTCAAGATGGTGGTCATTTTTTCAACCCTGTCACCAAAAGTGATAGATGTGATGGAGGTTTAAAGACACAGTACTTCCTTAATGCTGTGAAAAACAGTTTGTTGTATAGTCCCCTTTGATTGGAAGGCCAGGAAAGTGAAGCTTCAGGGAGCTGTAAAAGGCTTTATGTCTTTCCTGACCCTCTTCCAAGGGCATTTAGGAGCTTGGGTATGTCCCATTTCTGGGTCCCTGGTCTTGTTTTGGCTAGGAAATGGTGAATTGGCAGTACACTTTCAGGTGATTTTCCTTCCATAATTTGTCTTCCAGGAAAAAATCAACTAGAGACAGGGAAAGAAATGTAACAAAAACTACAGATGCAAAACAAATACAAAGAAAACATATCATGTTCCCTTTAGGTGAAAGAGAGGAAAGAATGTTTTCTCTTGGGGGTGGAATAATTCACAAATAGTGCAATCTTCAAAACTATGCCACATATTTAGTGCAAGAATCAGATAAAGAAAAGCCAAAAAATCTGGTTGGTTAAACATGGCTACTCAAAAGGTCTACAGGAAGTTATATCAAGTATCAAATAAGAGCCTTAACAAATAAAACCTTAGGCAAGAGAGTGAAACTGACCTTCAAAGTAAATTCAGTAAGATAAACAAATGCTAAGACATAGCAAAAAATTACAAATCATACTAAGAAAAAGAAATATATGCCTAGTCAAAGGCACCAATTAAAACTTCAAAAGAGACACAAAATCTGGAACAAATAATCAAAGTACAAACAAATACCCTAAATCAATTCAAGAAGAGGAAGGGAAATATGGAGATAGAGTTAAAGTATATTAAGAAGACACTGTGTGAGCATAAAGAAAACCTTGAAAGTATAAAAAGAAACATAATAGAAATTATGGGGATGAAAGGCTCAATAATGGAAATTAATAATACACTAGAACCATACAACAGCAGATATGAGGAGGCCGAAGGAGAATCAGTGAACCAGGAGACAAGACAATTGAAATCTTACAAATGAAAGAAAAGATAGAGAAAAGAATAGAAAATTGAGCAAGGTCTCAAGGAATCGAATGACAGTACAAAGTGCACAAATATACACATCCTGTGTGTCCCATAAGGAGAATATAAAAGAAAAGGAACAGAAAGTATATCTGAGGAAATAATGGCTGAAAATTTTCCAAGTCTTATGAAAGAAATAAATATGCAAGTTCAAGAAGTGCAGCATACTCCAAACAGAATAAATCCTAATACACTACTCTGAGACACATATTAAGAATTTCAAATGTCTAAGATAAGAAAATCCTGAAAACTGCAAGAGAAAAGCAGTTTTTCACAT
Organism: Myrmecophaga tridactyla; assembly: GCA_004026745.1. NCBI lineage: Eukaryota > Metazoa > Chordata > Mammalia > Pilosa > Myrmecophagidae > Myrmecophaga > Myrmecophaga tridactyla. The sequence goes on from PVIY010019615.1 coordinate 21,440, forward strand.
GCAGGTAATCATACTAAGTCTAATGTCGATTTCTCATCAGAAAACATGAAAGTGAGAAGGCAGTGATATGATGTATTAAAGGTACTGAAAGAGAAACCCTGCCATCTCAAAATTCTTTATCTGGCAAAATAGTCCTTCAAAAATGAGAAGGAGTTTAAAATATTCACAGATAAATGGAAACTGAGAGCTTGTCAACAAGAGATCGGCCCTACAATAAATACTAAATGGCGTTCTCCAGGCTGAAAGGAAAAGATAGGAATGAGAGGCTTGAAATAGACTTTATAAATGAACATTATCAGAAAGGTTATGCCATTTATAACCCTCTCTTTTTACCCTTTTCATACAGGCAATCACACTAAATCTGAAATTGATTTCTCATCAGAAACCATGAAAATGAGAAGGCAGTAGTATGATGTATTTAAGGTACTGAAAGAGAAAAGGGTAAGATGAGAGACAAAATAAGACTTGACATAAAAGCCAAAGGATAAAATGGTTGAAGTAAGTTGTGACTTTACAGTAATACCATGAATGTTAATGGATTAACTTTTCAATCAAAAGACACTGAATGGCCAAATGGATAAGAAAACATGATCTGTTTATGTGCTATGTATTAGAGACTCACTTATATATAAGGACACAAATTGGATTGAAAATGAAAGTTTTGGAAATAAAATATTCTACGTGAACACAAACCAAAAAGTGCTGCAGTAGTTATACTAATATCAGACAAAATGGACTGTAAATGAAAAACTGCTTTTAAGACACAAAGAAGGATGTTATTTGGCAATGAAATGGGTAATCCTCCAAGATAAAATAACAAGAGTACAATATATCAAAACTTATGGGACGCAGCAAAGGCAAATAAATGCATAGCCTTAGATACTTGCATTAAAGTAGAAGAAAGAACTAAAATAAAAGACCTAATTGCACACCTGGAAGAACTAGAAATAACAGCAAACTAAACTGAAGCAAGCAGAAGGAAAAAATAGCAAGGTTAGAGTGGAGATAAATGATATCGAAGGTAAAAAAAGACAATAGCAAGGAGGGACATCATCAAAGTTGTGATGCAAACAGCTACTGAAAATCTTTCCTCAGAGATTTAGTGAAAAAAAAGAAAATTCTTATTTATTCAGAACTCTGGAGGAAGGTACAGACTGGAGAAGGATCCCATAAATGCTGAATCAAAGAAAGAGAAAAAACAAATAGGAATAGTCTGTCCTGGACTGGCCAAATCTCTACCCTCACTTAGTCTCACAGCTTGGGAAGTGCCCAGAGGCACCAGCTGGGAACCTTCCCACATGTCACTGAGGACACAGACTATAAAATCTCTCAGATAAGTGGGACACATCACTACCTATATCCAGACACAGGGACCCAAACTCATAGGGAATTAAAGCAGGACTTAAGTTGCTGGGGAAGGAAGAATACAAAAGGCCAACACGGAGGCATTTCCAAAATGGTAAAGTAGAGAGGGAACCACAAAATCTTCCCTAAAAACAGCAAGTAGTAAGGGAGAATCTGTCAGAATCAACTCTTTGGTGGCCTAGGGGATAGGGGAGGACACCTCAAGGCCCAGGACAGTGAAGGATGAAGATTCTGAGAAAATGTGGACAGAGGCTTATTTCCAGCTATGGGTCCTGGTGCCCATCCCCCACACTTGAGGGCCAAAGCAGTGGGCAGCCTGATCCTTGTCTGGCTGGTGGCAGTGGATGCCCTCTGTGGCAAGTAAAGTGGAGGACAAAGTCTCACATTGAGCCAGTTTTGGCTGGTGAAGTGAGGGCACAGGAACTGAGCAGTTTCAGTCCCAGCCAGTCAGATGCTGCAGGGATCCAGGAGGTAAATGCTTTTTGAGGATGATTAAGTCACCAAACAGCACCATCCTCTGGGCAGGCCCCAGAAAGTGCAGGGGAACTGCAGGGCTTCTCAGAGCCTCTCCAGACCCTAACCCAGGCCCCTGGGAGCTGGTCTACACCCCCTGCATGGGTGCCTGGCCCTATTTTGCTGAGAAATGCTTACCACCCACCTGTCAAAGCAGTGCCCTAAAACAAACCCAACAATTGAATTCTAGATGAGAGAAAAAAAAATGACCTTCAAAATAAACCCCATCAAGATAATTAGATGACCAGATATCAGCAAAAAATCACAAGGAATATTAAAACTCCAGAAGAAATGGCCCAAAGAAACAGATCAAAAAGCCAGAGGAGACATAGAATGTTGAACAACTAATCAAAGTTGTTCAACAAATCTCTGAATCAATTGAAAGAAATGAAGGAAACTGTTTATAAAGGGACAAAGGATATTAAAAAGACACTAGAAGAGCATAAGAAGAACTTGAAAGTATACATAGAAAAATAGCAGACATTATGCAAATGAAATACACTATAGATGAAATTAAAAATATACTGGAGATGCACAACATCAGATTTGAAGAGGCAGAAGAAAGAATCAGTGAGCTAGAAGACAGATAAACCAAATTTGAATAAACAAGAGAACAAATGGAGAAAAAGTTGGGAATTGATTGACATCACAAAGCATGCAATTACATACATGGTAGAGAAGAGAATGGAAAAGGGCCAGGAAATCTAGTTGAAGAAATAATGGCTGAAAATTTCCAAGCCATTATAAATGACATAAATATGCAAATCCAAGAAGCCTAACAATACTTCAAACAGAATAACGCTGAATAGAACCACTCCAAAACACATAGAAATCAGACTGTTAAATGTCAAAGTGAGGAGATAATTCTGAAAGCAGCAAGAGAAAAGTGTTTTGTTCACCACATACAAGAGAAGCCAAATAAGACTAAATGTTGATTTCTCATCAGAAACCATGGAAGCAAGAAGGAAGTGATACAATATATTTAAGATACTGAAAGGAAAAAAGCACTAGCCAAGAATTCTTTATCCAACAAAGCTTCCTTCAAAATTCAGGGAGTTTATTAATATTCACAGAATATTGTCAGAAGATGAGAGAATTCACTAATACGAGACTGGCCCTAAGAGAACTACTAGAAGAAGTACTGCCAACTAAAAAGAAAAGACAGGAGAGAATTCTGCTGGATGGTACCAGAACTGAAGCATATTAGCAATGGTTACTTAAACGATAAAAAGAGAGAGAGAAGAAAGAGATCTGTTAAAAAAACAAAACAAAACAGATAATATGGTTGAATTAAGAACTGCCTTTGCAGTTATAACTTTGAATGGTAATGGATTAAACTCCCCAATTAAAAGACACAGATTGGCAGAATGGATTAAAAATATTATTAATTTATATGCTATGTGCAATAGACTTGCCTTAGAACCAAAGATGCAAACAGGATGAACATGAAAGGATGGAAAAAAGATAGGCAAATTTTACCATGGATTCCAAGGAGAACTAATATCATTCCTTCTCAAAATCTTCCCCCCCAAAAAATGAAGAAGGACCACTACCTAACACGTTCTATGAAGCCAACGTTACCCTAAAAACAAAGCAGATAAAGATACTACAAGAAAAGAAAATTTCAGACAAATCTGTCTAATGAATATAAATATAAAAATTCTCAACAAAATCCTTGCAAGTAGAATTCAATGGCATATAAAAGAATTATTCACCATGACCAGGTGAATTTTATCCCAGGAATGCAAGGGTGATTCAATACAAGAAAACCAATTCGTGTAATGGACACATTAACAAATTGAATGGGAGAACTCACATGATCATCTCCATTGATGCAGAAAAGGCATTTGACAAAGATCAGCACATTTTCATAATAAAAATACCTCAAACACAGAAATTGAAGGAAACTTCCACAACATGGTAAATGGTATATATGAAAAACAATTGCTGACATCATACTGAATGGTGAGAAGGTAAAAGTTTTCCCTCTAAGATTGGGCACAAGGCAAGGCTGCCCACTGTCACCACTGATATTTAACCTTGTGCTAAAAGTTCAAGCTACAGCAATTCGTCAAGAAAAAGAAGTACAAGTCGTTCAAATTGGAAATGAAGAAGTAAAACTTTCACTCTTTGCCAATGACCTGATCTTATATTTAAAAAATCCCTGAAAAATGACAACAAAAATACACAAATAAACAAGTTCAGCAAATTAGCAGGGTACAAGGTTAACAGGCAAAAATCAATGATGTTTCTATTCACAAGTAATGAGAAATCTGAGGAGGGAATCAAGATTTTTTTTTTTTTTTGCAGTAGGAACTAAGAGAACCAAATATCTAGTAATAAATGTAACCAAGAATGTAAGTGACTTGTTCACAGAAAGCTACAAAAAATTGGTAAAAGAAATCAAAGAAGATCTGAATAAATAGAATGACATTCTATTTTCGTGGATTGGAAGACTAAATGTCATCAGGATTTCAATTTTACCTGAATTAACCTATAGATTCAATGCAATACCAATCAAATTTCAAGAGACTACATTGAAGAAATTGAAAAGCTATTCAATTTTACTATTCAATTTTTAGCTATTCAAAATTACCAATTTTATTTGGAAGGGAAAGGAACCTCGAGTAGCTAAAAACATCTTGAAAAAGAAGTGGGAGGTGTCACACTCTCTGGCTTTAAAGCACATTACAAATCTGCAGTGGTCAAAATTGGATGGTATTGGCATAAATATAAGTATATTGATCAACAGAATTGAGTTGAGAATTCAGAAATCGACACTCAGATTTATGATCAATTTATTTTTTTTTAGTTGTAACAAAGGCAAATTTTTATATTTAAAAAAATTAAATTACATACACACAAAGAACAAAAGTTTAATATACCAAAAACATTCTGTTATTTGATGCACTTAATGTCAATATTTGGGGCAATTTTAAGGCTTTTTTTAAAAAAAAGGCATTAATAATAGCTCTGTACAACATTTAACATAACAGAAATCACCATATTTTCACAAATTGTCCTAAAGACAGCAAATTCATGTCCATTTGTTTTTTCCTTTGCTTTAAAATAAGCTACACGTAATTCTAACCAGCCTAAAATGTTTTGCTCCTGGACCAAACACAAACATTCACACTTGCTAAAAAGTGTTTTGCATAGATACTTTGGCCGGTGCAAAAAGCATAAGATAGCTAAGAAGAGACTAGAGTTTATTTTCAAATACTGTGACTGACTTCCAATAATCTGTTATCATTAGAAGAATTTCAAAACACCAGATATTTGGGATGGGATTTAATTCTTTAATGTAAGCATGAAATAGTTAATGACAGCTTTCCATGGCTTCTGAATAAACCAATAAGAAACCCGAGGAGTACAAGTGACAATGAAATCTAGTACACAATGCAAAACAGGCAAGAGTGATAAAGTAAATTTTTTTTAATAGGAAAAGTAAACACTAATATTTTATTCTAGAGAAACTAACACATATTTAGAGAAAACCAAACGGTCAAGCTTCATAATGAACAAATTTATAACTTATAGCTGGAAAATTTTGCTGCATTTTGGCATTATGCCATAACTTATAGTATACTGTGATCTGAGAACCCTAAGATCTTGGCATAAAAGACTAAGTCCTTGTACCATGCCAGAAATGGGAAACACCAAATTGTTTCCTCCCCACAAATGCATGAACTTTATCCCATAAATTAAATCCGAGTGAGAGGTATAAAGCAAGGCTATAATGCAACTCTCATCACTTTTGCATTATTTCATTTGTTATTATTTTCCATTGTGATGTAGACAATTATATTTTTGTTTTTGAAGTAGGATGCTGCTTAATTTAGCAAACTTAAAACATAAAAGGTTTTAAAATCAACTTTTGGAATAAGAAACAGGACTTCATGGTTATTAATTTTACTACCAAAATATCTGAGACGATATCTATTTTAATAATTATATTTCTTTTAAATATCATTTGAAAAATACTTTGTGGTCACTGGACCAAGACTATACTATATCCAAACAATACTTCTGACCTGGATTTTGAAGTTTTTCACTCAGTTGCCTGTTCTTCAACCTGCTTCTTCAGCTCAAGCTTTCTCCATTTACTAAATGAAGTAATATGTTTACTAAACATGAATTGTGAGAGTTTTTACATTGAACCTTCTCCTACAAGGCCTTATCAAATAACTTTGCAAACATGCATTTACAGTCTTTAAACATCAACATCTTAAGCTGAGACTCATGCCTAGAGCCACATTTCTTATTAAAAATTTGTCACTAAAGATTTACCATTCTGAGGAATTAACCTAGCACTACCTGAAAGAAAGAACTGAGTTACAGATATTTCCCTAAATCTTAAAACCCCAAACTGGAATTCTAATGAATTTTTAAAAACATTTTTACTGAAGAAAAGGCAATTGCCCTTATTGCATCAACACTATAAAAGTATAAATGCCAGCAAAATAGGGACCTACCCATATTTCCAAAGATTAAGATTTACCACGGCAAAGTCTAAAAAGTAAGCAAAGGAGATGAGATTCTAAATATCACTATCATAAAAATAATTGATTTCTATCTTTGCCTTCCTTCTGCTGCATAAGGAACCAAAGAACTTAAATAGAGATTGTTTGGCTGAGCGAATCATGAAAACTTTAATAGATATGTATATATTCCCTGTTATTCTTTCAGGGCATTATTTTATACATGTTTTTAGAAAACGTCAAAAATAAAAATGAAGAGTTATTTAGCCTTGTAGACATTTTACACTAAAAAATTTCTTCAATTTCCATGACAGATTCTTCAAGCAATTCAAATATTCAAATAGAGCTCTCACTCAAAAAGTCCCTTTGACATGGGATCTCTCCCATGGTTACAAAGAAGCTTCCTCCTTTGTTGAATGTGAAAGGTGAAAGTGGCTCTTTGTTCCTTCAGGATCCCAAATCACTCTTTGAAACTTATCTATGTTTTCCAACACTATATATATGTCAAATTTTAGGGGTACAACTTTAGAAATCTAATTTAGATCAGATTCTTCCCACTTTGCCAAGAATTGAGGGTACAGCAGTACAACTTAATCATGGTTTCTGAGTTACGGGGCACTGAACTGCTCCAGGATTGTCAATAGATACAATTCAAATCCCTCCAATTGTCATGAAAGTCCACCATTGGTGAGTTCTCTTTGTTATGACATCATCTAGCAGCTGTTCTGTGTTCAACTGAGCCTGAACCTTTAGACCTCTTCTGAAAAGAAAAGTTGCCTGTGTGTCTTTCTGATGACTTACTTTATTTCCACTTCCAGCAAAATTGGCTCGAATTTAATTTTTTCTGCTTAACTGGCTAGGTCTCCTGAGAATAGGAACTGTCCTCTGCATTTCATTTTGCCTTCATTTAGTCCTTTTTAACACAAGAAAATATTGCTCTATATTCTTCTCACTTAGAAGTGGTCAATTCATAGGACTAATTCCTTTTTGAATTCCACTTACTTTCCTAGTTGCAAGGCCAGTGATAACCCCATAAAGGTGTCTTTTTCCAGGCATGACTCTTCCTCTATGGTTCAAACTTTTCTTACCAAAGCCAGAATTCTGTTAGATTCACCATTGTATTCTCATCTTCAATTGCTGGGTACGACTTTTTTGGAGACTTCCATTTAGACTTGGAAAATTTTGCTTCTTTCCTTCCTTTCAAATCAATTTGATTATATCACCCAAAGATATATGGATTTTGTCCAGGTTTTCATTGCTGTGAGTTTTCAGTGGCAGCGCCAGAGCTGCCGTGGCTCCCACCAGCTGGCTACCAAACCGGTTCATAAATGAAGATGATGTGCTGGAATAGTCAGCAGGGATGTCATGATGATCAATTGATTTTTTTTTTAATTTTTTGGTTGTATAGTATAATATATATACAAAGCAAAGAAACAAAAATGCCATAGTTTTCAAAGCACTCTTCAACATGTAGTTACAGGACGAATCCATGCATCATCTCATATATTTCAGTCTAGCTGCTCCAGGATATGGGAGGATAGAAGGCTTAATTTCTTTTATCACCACAATTGACAATTGACTTTTTTCTTTATTTTTTTTGTCAAAAATATCATATATACAAAAAAGCAATAAATTTCAAACACAGTACTACAATTAGTTGTAGAAAATATTTCAGAGTTTGACATGGGTTACAATTCCACAATTTTAGGTTTTTACTTCTAGCTTTTCTAAGATACTGGAGACAAAAAGAGATACCAATGTAATGATTTAGAATTCATAATCTTATGTTCTCTGTATAACTTCACCATCACCTTTCATCTTTCTGTCCTTCTCTTTAAGGGTGTTTGGGTTATGGTCATTCTAAATTTTTCATGTTGGAAGGATCTGTCACTAATATGGAATAGGGAGATGGAAGTATCTGATGTTCTGGAGAGGCTGAACCCTCTAGGTTTCAAGGCTTATATGGTCCAGGGATTCATCTGGATGTTGTAGGTTTCTGGAAAGTTACTCTAGTGCATGGAACCCTCGTGGAATCTTGTATATTGCCATAAGTGTTCTTTAGGATTGGCTGGAATGGTACTGGTTGAGCGTTGGTAGGTTATGATAGGTAGCAATGTCTAACTGAAGCTTATGTAAGAGCAACCCCCAGAGCAGCCTCTCAACTCTATTTGAACTCTCTCTGCCATAGCTACTTAATTAGGTACACTTCTTTTCCCCTTTTTGGTCAGGATGGAATTGTGGATCTCATGGTGCCAGGGCCAGATTAAACTCTGGGAATCATCTCCCACATCACCAGGGAAACTTTCATCCCTGGATGTCATGTCCCACATAGGGAGGATAACAATGATTTCACTTGCAGAGTTGGGCTTAGGGAGAATGAGGTCACATCTGAGCCACAAAAGAGGTCCTCCAAAAATAACTCTTAGGCATACCTATAGGTAGGCTAAGCTTCTCTGTTACATACATAAGCTTCACAAGATTAAGCCTCAAGATCAAGGGTATGGCCTACAGATTTGGGTGTCCCTGGAGATTGACACAGTATCAAGGGATTTCCTGATGGTAAAATTTAATAGTTCCATATTTTTTCTCCCATCCCTCAAGGAACTTTGCCTATACTTTTTGATTATTTGCTTAAAATACTCCAGGTTGTATCTGGGCATTGTATTAAGCTATACAGGATTAAAGATCCTCTTTCTTATTCTGGGATCCCTGGGTTTCAATTGTTCAAATAAACTCCATGTACATGTTTAGTTAGATTATGTGCTACAGAAAATTTCAGTTCCAGACCAAATATACCTTTCTTCCTTTGGTCTCAAAGAGCATGTGTGGTTCTAAAACATAGACATTGTCTTCCTTACCTTCTGAATTTCTTTAATTTGGTCAGCTTTGTTCTTATCTCTAAATATCAGGTTGAATATATATATATATGTAACAGCCTCTTAAAATCCAGAAATAATAATTACCACTCCAGACTAAATGTCTGCTATAAAAGCTTACAATCTAGGCCCCTGTTTTCTTGTACACATTTTCTAAAGGAGACCATACTATTGTTGTTCTTTTGTTTCTGTCTTATTACATTGCTTATGTCCCACACATTCATTCACATCGTTGCTTGCCTCACCACTTTATTCCTTCTCTTGTATCAGCACAGCATTTGTTTATAAGTACACATCATCGTTCACCAATCTACTTCTCAGTCAGTGCATCCTTCAGCCATCTGCATTCATCAGGGATCATGCATAGTGCCCAAAACTCACAGTCCATAAACACTCTCAATTTTAGATAATTTCATTGTTTCCAAGAGAAAGAAAACCAGTAAACACATCCTCACCAAAAAGGAAAACTAAACCGCCTCTTAACCCTTGTCCCACCCCCCATTATTTACCACTGCTGTGGCTGTGGTAGTGCTGATGGCTTCCTTTATAACAGCCCATAGCATGCAATAGCAGTCTCCCCCCGTACCCTGGTCTTAAACATTCTTTGTACATGAATTATACTTTTGAAGTAGTTCTTGCAAGAACTAATTTATATTTCTAGTGTTAATAAGTGAGACACATAGATCTATAAACCTCTTTCAATGTTCAACTTAATATGGTAATATTATTTATAGACTCACTAGAGAGCTGCCATCACTTCTATCTATTTCCTTACATTGGAGTTCGACTTCCTGAGCTAACCATTCACCCTCCCTAGCTTCTATTTATCTCTAATCCTCTATATTCTGCATTGTAAGACTCTGATTTTACCTTTTCCATGGTCATGAAAATGGAATCATACAATATCTAGCCTTTTGTTTTGGCTTATTTCACTCAGTATCATGTCCTCAGCCTTATCCATATTGTCATGTGATTCAGGACACCATTTCATCTTACTGCTGCATAATATCCCATCATATGTATGTACCACATTTTCCTAATCCACTCATCTGTTAATGGACATTGGTTTGTTTCCATTTTTTGGCAATTGTAAATAATGCCAATACGTACGTAAATATGAACATCAGTGTGCAAATGTCTGTTTGTGTCGTTGCTTCCAGTTCTTCTGAGTACATACCAAGTAGTGGTATTGCTGGGTCATAGGACAACTTGATATTTAGTTTCCTAAGGATTCACCAAACAGTCTTCTGTAGTGGCTGTACCATTGCACTCACCAACAGTGCATAAGTGCCGCAATTTCTGCACATGCTCTCCAACATTTATAGTTTCCTGATTGTTTAATAGCAGCCATTCTTATAGGTGTGAGGTGGCATCTCATTGTAGTTGTAGACCTGCATTTCCCTTATAGCCAATGAAAATGAACATCTCTTCATGTGCTTTTGAGCCATCTGTATTTGCTCTTCAGAAAAATGCCTATTCATATCTTTACCGCATTTTATAATTGTATTGTTTTTTGTTGTTGAGTTGTATGATTTCTTTGTGTACCCAGGATATCAAGCCTTTGTCTGATATGTGATTCCAAATATTTTCTTCCATTGACTTGGCTGCCTCTTCACCTTTTTAATAGAGTCTTTTGCAGGGCAGAAGCTTGCGATTTTGAGAAGTTCCCATTTATCTATTTTTTTCTTTTGTTGCATGTGCTTTGGGTGTAAAGTTTAGGAAGCTACCTCATATTACTAGGTCCTGAAGATGATTCCCAACACTTTCTTCTAGAAGCCTTTTGGTGCTAGTTCTTATGTTTAGGTGTTTGATCCACTTTGAGTTAATTTTTGTACTGGGTGTAAGATAAGGTCCTCTTTCATTCTCTTGGCTATTGATATCCAGTTCATCCATGCCCATTTATTGAAAAGACTATTTTGTCACAATTCAGAAGATTTTGGGTCCTTGTTAAATATCAGTTGACTATGGATTTGGTGGTCTATTTCTGAGCTCTTGATTCAATTCATTTGGTTAATGCTTCTATCTTTGTGCCAGTACCATACTGTTTTGACCAGTGCAGCCTTATAATAGGTTTAAAGTCCAGGAGTGTTAATCTTCCCACTTTGTCCTTCTTTTTTAGAATATTTTTAGCTATTCAATGTCTCTTTCCCTTCCAGATGAATTTGGTAGTTAGCTTTTCCAAGGCTTCAAAGTCGGTTGTTGGGATTTTCATTGGAACTGTGGTGAATCTGTAGATCAATTTTGGTAGAATTAACAACTATATGTAGCCTTCCTATCCATGAGCAGGGAATATCTTTCTACATATTTAGATCTTCTTTGATTTCTTTTAGCAATGTTATGTAGTTTTTAGTGTACAAGTCCTTTATGTCCCTAGTTAAGTTCATTCCTAAGTATTTGATTTGTATAGTTGCTATTTTAAATGAGATTTTTTCCTTAAGTGACTCCCTAGTTAGGTCATTGCTTATGTATAGAAATGTTACTGATTTGTGCACATTAATTTTATATCCCACTACATCACTGAATTTGTTTATTAGCTCAAGTAACTTTGCTGTAGATTTCTCAGGATCTTCCAAATAAAGTATCATGTCATCTGCAAATAATGAAATTTCACCTCTTCCATTCCAATTTGGATGCCTTTTATTTCTTTGTCCTGCCAGATTGCTCTAGCTAGAACTTCTAGCTCAATGGTGAATAGTAGTGGTGACAGTGGGAATCCTTGTCCTGATCTGAGGGGGAAAGCTGTCAGTCTCTCTCCATTGAGGATGATGCTGACCATTGTTTTTTCTTATATCCCCTCTATCATATTGAGGTAGTTACCTTTGATTCCTATCTTTTGGAGTGTTTTTATTCAGAATAGGATGTTGAATTTTGTCAAATGCTTTTTCACATCAATCAAGATGATCATGTGATTTTTTCCCTTTCGATTTGTTAATGTGTTGTATTACATTAATTGATTTTCTTGTGTTAAACCATCTTTGCATTCCTTTTATAAACCCCACTTGGTTGTGGTGTATAACTTTTTAAACATGTTATTGGATTTGATTTGCTAATATTTTGTTCAGAATGTTTGCATCTATATTCATTAGGGAGATTGGCCTATAGTTTTCTTTTCTTATTGCATCTTTACCTGGTTTGGGTATTAAAATGATATTAGCTTCATAAAATGAGTTAGGTAGTGTTCCTTTTTCCTTAATTTTTTGGAAAAGTTTAGGCAAGATTGGTGTTAGTTCTTTTTGGAATGTTTGATAAAATTACCCTGAGAAGCCATCTGGCCCTGGGATTTTCTTTGTAGGAAGATTTTTGATGACTGATTGAATCTCTTGTCATTGGTTTGTTGAGATCTTCTATTTCTTCCTGAGTCAGTGTAGCTTGTTTGTGTGTTTCCAGGAATTTGTCCATGTCATCTAAGTTGTCTAGCTTGTTAGCCATATAGTTGTTCATAGTATCCTCTTATGATTTCTTTTATTTCTTCAGGGTCTGTGGTAATGCACCCCATCTCATTTCTGATTTTGTTTATTTCCATCCTTTCTCTGTTTTCTTTGTCAGTCTTGCTAGTGGCCCATCGATTTTATTGATTTTCTCAAAGAAAAAAACATTTGGTTTTATTGATTCTTTCTATTGTTCTTTTGTTCCTCCATTCATTTAACTCTGCTTTAATCTTTGTTATTCTCTTCTTCTATTTGCTTTGGGTTGGTTTGCAGTTTGTTCTCAAGTTTCTCCAGGTAAACAGTTAAGTCCTTGATTTTTTGCCCTTTTTTCTTTTTTAATATAAGCTTTTAGGTTATAAATTTCCCTCTCAGCACAGTCTTTGCTGCATCCCATAAGTTCTGATAAGTTCTATTCTCATTTTCATTTGTCTCCAGATAGCTACTGATTTCTTCAAGCAATTTCTTCTTTGACCCACTGGTTGTTTACGGTTGTGTTATTTAATCTCCATACATTTGTAAATGTTCCCATTCTTTGGTGGTTATTGAGGTCCAGCTTCATTCCACTGCGATCAGAGAAATTGCTTTGAATATTTTCAATGTTTTTAAATTTATAAAGACCAGTTTTGTGCCCCAGCATTTGATCTATCCTGGAGAATGCTCCATGAGCACTAGAAAGATTGTATATCCTTGTGCTTTGGGGTGCAATGACCTATATATTTCTGTTAGGTCCAACTTGTTTAACTTCTCTGATTTCTTGTTGATCTTCTGTCCGGTTCTTTTGTCTATAGAGGAGAGTGGTGTATTAAAATCTCCTACTATTATTGTTGAAATACCTATTATTCCCTTCAGTTTTCCCAATGTCTGTCTCATGTACTTTGGAACTCCTTGATTGGGAGCATATGCATTTATGATTGTTATATCTTCTTGGTGAATTGTCCCTGTTTTTAATGTATAGTGTCCTTTTTTGTCTCTTATGATGTCTTTACACTTAAAGTCCATTTTGTCCAATATTAGTATAGTTCACCTGCTTTTTTAGGTTACAACTTGCATGGAAAATCTTTTTCCATTTAGAGTCATGTATGTCACCTCAAGGAAAGTTGAAATTCAAAACATAGGAATGCATAACAGTGAATCTTGTGGTGGATAATGTCCATGATTAAATGTACAAATATTAAAAAGTGCTTTCATGAATTACAGAAATTGTATGACACTATTACAAAGAGTTAATAAAGGGGTATAGGGGGAAATGTTACCTATTGCAAAGTACGGACTAGAGGTAACAGCAATAATGTAATACCCTTTTACCAACAATGACAAATGTAGTACACCAGTCAGTAATTGGGAGAGGATAAGTGGTAAGGGGGATTTGTCAATATTTTTCAATATGTATTTTTTAAAATGTCTTTTCTTAAATTGATCATGGGGTTATAGGCATAACTGTGTGATGATACCGTAAGCCAGTGATTCTATACTATAGATGGTTTGTAAAGTGTGTAAATATACATCAATCAAAACTGCTTGAAAAAATAGAAAGGATTACAAAATCAAAAGTTGATGCTTTGAGAAGGTCAATAAAACTGATAAATCCTTAGCTAGACTAACAAAGATAAAAGAGAGAAGATGCAAATACACAAAGTCAGAAATGAGAGACTAACCCCACAGAAGTATAGAGGATAATATGAGAATTTTATGAACAACTGTATGCCAAGAAATTAGGTAAATTAGACTAAATGGATAAATCCCTAGAAACACATGAACAATCTACATTAACTCTAGAAGAAATAGAAGACCCGAGAAGACCAATTGCAAGTAACGAGATTTTGAATCAGCCATAAAAAAACCTCCCAGCAAAGAAAAGCTGATGAGCAGATGGCATCATAGGTGAATTTCACCCAGCATTCCAAGAATTAACACCAAGTCTGCTCAAAATCTTCCAAAATATTGAAGAGGAGTGGATATTACATAACTCATTCTGTGAGGCCAATATCACCCTAATACCAAAGCCAGATGAAGATATTACCAGAAAAGAAAATTAGAGACCAATTTCTCTACTGAATTTAGATGCAAGAATCCTCAAGAAAATACTTTCAAATCGAACAGAAGGAAACTTCCTCAACATAAGGGCATATATGAAAAACCCACAGTGTACTCAATAGTGAAAGACTGAAAGCTTTCCCTCTATAATCCAGAAGAAGACAAGGACGCATTGTCATTCAACATTGTACTAGAATCTAGACCACAAAAAGAAATAAAAAGCATCCAAATTGAAAAGGAAGAAGTAAAACTTTCACTGTTTGCAGATGACATGATCCTATAGTTAAAGTCCCAAAGAGTCTACAACAAAGCTAATAGAGTTAATAAATGGGTTCAGAAAATTGGCAGGATAAAGAAAATGTTATTTTACAATAGGAACTAAATGAATCAAATATCTAAGAATAAAGTTAACCAAGGATAAAACACTGCTAAAATAAAAGAAGACCTGAATAAATGGAAAGACATTACAAGATTATGGATTGGAAGACTAAATGTCATTAAGATGTCAATTCTTAAATTGATTTACAGATTCAACATACTACCTATCAAAATTTCAACAGCTTATTTATGAAAATGGAAAAGCCAATTAGCAAATTTATTTGGTAAGGTACCCAAATAGTCAAAAACATCTTGAGAAAGAACAAAGTGAGGAGACTTACACTTCCTGATTTTAAAGCATATTAGAAAGCTACAGTGGTCAAAGCAGCATGGTACTCACATATAGATATATTGACCAATGGAACTGAATTGAGAGTTTAAAAACAGATGTTCACATCAGTGGTCAACTGCTATTTGACAAGGCTAAGTCCACTTACCTGGGAAAATGAGTCTCTTTAACAAATAGTGCTAGAGAACTGGATATCCACATGCAAAAAAATGGAAGGGAACCCCTTGTTAACACCATATACAAAATTAATCAAAATGGTTAAAGGCAGAAATATAAGAACATGGACTATAAAATTTCTAGAATATATGCAGAAGCATCTTCAAGCTCTTGTGGTAGACAATGGTTTCTTAGACTTTACACCGAAAGCATAAGTAAAGAGAAAAAAAGACACAAATGATACCTCGTCAAATGTTAAAACTTTTGCACATCAAAGTACTCTGTGAAGAAATTAAAAAGGCATTCAATAAATAGAAGAAAATATTGGAAACCATATATCCTATAAGGGTTTAATATCCAGAATATATAAAGAAATCCTACAACTCAACTCAACCATAAAAGGACAATCCAATTTAAAAATGGGCAGAAGAGTTGAATAGACATTTCTCCAGAGTCCTATATCCATCTAGAATTTGGCATTGTCATCCTTTCTTCTTTCAGAAATTCCAGTAGGCATATATTGTTATCATATTGTAATTTAATTAGCATTTTCCTAGAGGTGAGTAATGGTGAGCTCCTTTACATATATTAATAAGCTATTTGTTTATTCAATTTTGTGATGTGCCTGCTTTGTTCATATTTTTGCCTATTTAAAAAATACTGTCCTGTGGGTGCGAGGGTAGCTCAGTGGTAGAATTCTTGCCTGCCAAGCAGGAGACCGGGTTTGATTCCTGGCCCATGCATTTCAGAAAACAAACAAAGAAACCAAACAAAGCAAGAAACAAACAAAAAATTCAACAAATGGTGCTGCAATAACAGGATAGTTACATGGATAAAGAATGAAATGGGACCCCACCATACAGCATACAAAAAAGAAAAGAAAAAAATTGTCCTGTCTACACTTTATAATTGATTTGTAGAATTCATATATATATATATATATATATATATATATACATGTTGTATATATAGATCATATGTACATACACATGTGCACACACAAATATATACATTCTAGATAAAGTCCTTTGACAAATAAATGTATCATGAATAGGTTTTCCTAGTCATATCCCATTTCATTCTGCATGTTAATAATTTGTGCCCTTCCTGTTTCATTTCTATCAGTCTTGGCAGAGTTCTTGTTACTTTTACTGTTTTCAAAGGACCATATATTTCTTCATTGGTTTTTACCAATTGCTTTCTTTTAAATTTAATTGATTTCTGTTATCATCTTTTATATTTCCTTCCTTTTTCCTGCTTTATGATTATTTTGCTCTTAATTTTCTAGTTTCTTGAGGTGGCAGCACAGATTATTAAGCTGAGATTTCTTCTTGTTTGTAATGTAAGCATTTAGTGCATTTAGTACTGTAAATTTTCCTCTCAGACAACTTTAGATATATCTGACAAATTTGCTGTTGTATTTGCATTTTCACTCTGTATATTAATTTTTATTTACTTGGGACTTCTTCTTTGATCCATGGGTTATTTAGTTAGCAAGTACTGGAAGATGTTCCTGTTTTCCCTTGTTATTGATTCTCCATTTGATTTCATTGTATTCAGAAAATATAGCCTATGATTTTAACTATTGAACATTTGTTGGACATTTTTATATTCTAGGATATTGTCTATCTTTGTACATGTCCCATGGATACTTGAGAACAATGCATGTTCTGTTCGTTGTTGGATTGGCTATAAATGTTTATTATATCCTGGTGTTGTTGAATTAGTTTATATCCTTTCTGAATTTCTATCTAGTTGTAATAAATTTGAGAGATGGATGAGGAAGCCTCTTTATATATAAAACTTTTGATTTCTCTTTTAAATTCTTTCAATGTTTGGTTATACATTTTCAGCTTTATTATTTGGTCCTTTTGCATTTAGGATTGGCATGTTTTATTGTTGGATAAATCCTTTTATAATAATGTAATATACCTGTTCATCTCTTGACATTTTCCTCATGCTGGAATGTACTTATTTGCTGTTAATATTGCCTCACATGCTTTCTTTTAATTAATGTTTGCATTATATATCATTTTTCATCTTTTTGCTTCTGATATATCATTACATTTGAAGTGAGGTTAGGGTAAACAGCATTTATTTGGATCATTTTTTCCATTTTATCAATCTATACCTCAATTCGTATATTTACACTATCTTTATTCAATGTAATCATTAATTTGTTAAAGCAGATGTCTGCCATTTCATTTTTGTTTTATGTTTATTCTCATTTTTTCCATTCTGTTTTCTTTTTCTTAAGTTCTTGAGGGTTATATAAACATTTTTTAAAGAATTCTATGTTGAATTATACAGTGTGTCATGCTGTATCTTCTTGTACCATTTTCTTAGTGGTTGCTCAAGATGTAACATTGTATATACATAACTTAGCAGAGTCCACTGGTAAGAACATTTTACTAGTTCAAGTGAAGTGTAGAAGCTTTAACCTCCTAAATTCCTTTATTCCATCACTTTTATACTATACCTGCCTGAAATATTTCCTCTGCATACATTGCAGACTGTGTTATGATTTCCACTTCAACTGTTGAACATAATCTAGAAAACTTAAAAATGAAGAAAAGTCCATTATATTTACACATATTTTATTTTATTATATTCTTTCTTCATTTCTGATGTTCCTAGATTCCTTCTTTTATCATTGCTTTCCTGCCTAGAGACCTTCTTTAGCACTTCTTTTGGGTGGATTTGCTAGTGAGGTATTTTTCGTTTTCTTTCATCTGAGAATGTCTTAAATTTCTTTTCATCCTGAAGGATATTTTTACTGAGTATAGGCTGCTTTTTCTTTCCACATTTGAAAAAAACCTTGGTCACTTTCCTCTGGCAGTATGTTTTTTTTTATTAGAAATTTCCTGTCATTTGAATTATGTTTAACTATAGGCCATGCATCATTTCTCTGACTCCTTTCAAGACCTTTTTTTGTACTTAGTTTTCAAAAGTTTGACTATAATAAAGATTGGCATGGTTTTCTTTGGTTTTTTCCTGCATGGAGTTCATTCATTCTCTTGAAGCATTACATATTTTTCGATGCTAAATTTGGAAAGAATCTATCGTTATTTAATTGATTTTGTTTCAGTGATATCTTTTTTTCTTCTTATTTTCTGTTGCTTTGATTGTTAATGTTAGAACTTTTGTTATACTCTCACATGTTCTTCTCTCAGTCCCCATTCATCTTTTCCATCTATATCCTTTCTACTGTTCAAATTAGGTTAAACTTTATCTTTATATTTTCAAGTTGAATGATGACTTCCCCTTTTATTCTGATTCTGATTCTGAGCCACTTTATTGAGTTCTTCTTTTTAAAATTTTGATTATTTTGTATTATTAGGAATAAAATTTCTATCTAAGTCTTGTTTTTACATCTTCTATTTTGCTGGGGCTTTCTGTTTCTTTGCTGAGAATCTTTCCATTTCTTCCATAAAAATACATTTTATGATAACTGTTTTAAAATACTTAGGTAATTCTGTCATCATTTTTGTCAACAGGTTAGCATGTGTTGACCTTTTTCTCATTCTGTTTTAGGATCTTCCTAGATCTTGGTCTGATGATTGAGTTTTCATTGAAATCTGGGCTTTGTCGATATTATGTTATATGACTATGAAACTTACTTAAGTCTTGCATTACAGGAGACCACATCTGACATCACTTCGATGGGTATACTGGGTACTGGGTACTACCTCATTACTAATGGGGGTGGCATTCTGGAATCTTCCCTCTGTCACCAAGCAGGAGATACTCCTTACTACTGGACAGGAGAATTGCTCCTCACTATTGTCAGTAAGTTGGCTTTGAGGGAAAGGAGGTCTTGTTACTGAAGCCCCTCTAGTAAAACTACAGAGAGGTGGTCTTATTACAGCTAGGAAGTGGTGAGAGCCCTAACTTTCCAAGACGATTCCCCAGACACAGTTCCAGAAAGCAGTGGGATGGGAGCCCTGTTACTGCTGCATGGGAGTGGAAGTCACGGCTTCTCATGTGTCTTCACTGAAATAATGAGGGATAGATTGAGACGTCTTATGACAGCCTAGCCTCTTCACTCAGTTTTTGCCATCTCAGTTGGCCTTGGGGTTGCAGTCTTATGGTCTTCAGCTGTGGTAGAGTGGTCATTGTCTATAAGTTTTCTATCTTGATAACATGCCACTTTCCTGGTATTTGGCACTTTGGCCAAAGAAAGGAGGCTTTGGGGACAGACTTTTGTCTGTACTTGATATTTCTAGCTTGTTGACGTCTCCATTATTCAGTCTGAGAAATATGGAGCAGAAAGAAAAACCAAGGAAGTCATTACCTACTCATTCCTTTGGTCCTGGAGTTCCTAGCTAATCTGCGTTCTTCTAGTCACCTTTCAGAGTTTTCTTAGGTTTGTTTTATATATAATACCCAGGTCTTTTAGCTTGATTTAGTAGGATAAATAGGAAAATTATGTCTATTCCACCTTCTCGAAAACAAGAGAGAGAGAAGAAAAGAGAGAGAGAGAGAGAGAGAGATTTATACATATAAAGATGTATAATATATAATACAGATACATATTTTAGATACTTATTTATATTTACTACATCTACTTATCTATATTTAGATAATATAGATACATATGCATATACAGTAAACGTGTTTTACTTTTACAAAGGGAAAACAACTATTTTTAAATGTATGCTTATTGTTAATTTTTTTGGTTATTTTCTTTCCTATGTATACTATCTAAAAGTAGGACCTTATCACTTACACAAGCATCCTTCTTTTAAGATTTTTGATCATCATTCCATCATATGTATTGCTCTTAGTTTTCAATACTGCCACTCAGTAATTCTCAGTCTTCTTCCTAAGTACCTTTCAGAGTTCTCATTTCCCTCACGAGAATGTAATCATTTGCTAATCACTATGACTTTTCTGCCTGCTGATATTTAATTAATAGTGTTCCAATTAAGTCATTCTACTTGTGGTACCAAAAAAAAATATGGAAATTCATATTTCATGCAACCAATTGTTTCTAGAATGTCTTGTTCCCTTCAGCTGTGTCCAACATTCATGTGTCCAGCATTTATTCAAATTAAAATTATGATCTTATCAGGAATATCTGTTTATTAGCACTTTTAGAATTTGTTCAGAAGGAAATAGTTTGAGCTGCCTCACAGAATGGCAGTTTCAGGACAGTTGACTTTGCATTTGGTAACTAAAGGCTTCAAGACTGAGTATCGCACTCGTCTGTTAAAAGGTGCATTTCCCATTATGATCTAGCTTCAGAAATCAAACTGCATCAATTCAACTGCCTTCTAAATGTTAACAGCAAGTGACAAGTCTGACCAGATTCTAATGGAAGGTAATTAGATTCTATCTCCTGAAGGAAGAGTGGGGGAATCTTTTCACACTCATTGTTCACTGGATCATAAGGGCATTTGTTTCTAATGTTAGTTATTTTTACATTTATTTTTTATGTTGAAATAATTATAGATTTACAGGAAGTTACAGAGCCACACTGCATTTCTCCTAAGACCAAGAACCAGACATGGTTGATTGCTTTCACCACTTTTTATTCAACACAGCATTGTAAATTCTCACTAGCACAATAAGTCAGGAACAGGGAATAAAATGTATACAAATCAGAAAGGAAGACATTAGCATGGAACCTATTTGCAGTCACATAATAGTTTATATAGACAATTCTGAAGAATCTACTAAAAACATCCTAGAATTGATAAGGTAGTTAAGCAATGTCATGGGATACAAAATCAACTTTAAAAAATTATCAATTGTATCTCTGTATTAGCAAAATATGCATGAATGGTGAAATTGAAAATAAGATACTGTGCTGGTATGAATTTACTAGGTAACCCAGAAAAGCCTATGTCCTTTTAATCCAATCTTGTGGGGTCAGAACTATTATTGGGTGGGACCTTTTGATTAAGTTGTTTAAATGGAGATGTAAACCACCAAATTCAAGGTTTGTCTTAATCCACTTGCTGAAGTCCTTTAGGAAGGCTGAGAGAGCTTAAAGAAGCTAAGAAAGAATATGCCCTGGGGAGGAGCAAGAAGGACCTACAGGAGCTGAGAGAGACATTTTGAAACCAGAAGCTTGGAGAGGAGAATGAGCAGTCATCACCATGTACCTTCCCCTATGACAGAAGAACCCTGGAAATCTTCCTCAGAGAACATGTTTTCCTCTTGATGCCTTAATTTGGGCATTTTCATGACCTTAACAAGGTAAATTTGTAAACTATTAAACTCCCTTTGTAAAAGCCAATCCATGTCTGGCACATTGCATTTAGGTACCTTTGACAAACCAAAACAGATACTAAGTGAAATTGTCTACAAGAAATGAACTTTTTATTTGCAATATGACAAAAAAATGCACGTGAATTGTGTGTCCCAAATTACAAAGTGCTGAGAAGAGAAATCCAAGAAGATCTCAATAAATGCAGAAACATTTTCTGTTTATGGACAGAAAGAGTTAATGCAGTACATTTTATCAAAAATTTGAACTTCAGCCTAGTCTCATCTCCTGTAAAAGTGATCTCAAAATGTTTCATAGATTTAAGCAGAAAACATAGGAGAAAATCATCAGGACTTAGGGTTTGGTGAAGAGGATGAGTTCTTAAGCATGATGCAAGAAACATGATTCATAAATTTTTTTAAAAATCAGTGAGTTGAACGTCACAAAAGTTAAAATGTTTTCCCTGTCATTTCTCCACATACACACACACAGATGAACTTTCCAGATTTAATTCTAAGTCCTGAGGAGAGATTTCATATCAGCTTTGTCCAATAAATAAAGATTAATTATGCAAGGGTGTATGGATATTATAATTTTAATGTTTGTTGGGGAAATAATAACGACTTACTAAATATTTATTCTGAACTATGCTAAAATACTTGTGGAAATTCCCTAGCACCAAAAATGTATATAAGTGATTTTAATATATTCATTGAATAAAAGGACAGTTAATGCTGAGTTAAAAAACGTACAGGGAACAGTTCAGTTTTTAATAATCTTTTTCTGAGGCAGAATTTTTCTCTCTCTCCTCTCTCTCTCTCATCTATCTCTATCTCTCTCTGTGTAAAAGGAGACATAGTAGAGAAGGGAAAGCTAAGTGTGGGCAAAGAGGATATATCTAGAGATTAAAAGGAAAAGAAGAGAGCATATTAAGAGAGATAATAGAAGACTGTGGAGATATGAGGGCTAGATATGATTACTTCTTTTTACACGGAATTAGAGAATAATTTTTCTCAAAAAATAGCATAAATCAGAGTTTAAGATTACAATTATGTACCATAATATAGAAATAACTAAATAACTTTGGAAATAAACCAACAATAAAAGTATCTTAATAAAAAATATGCCCATTAACAATTCTCTGTTCATTTCTTGCTTGTTCTTTAAAAGACAACAGATGTCCTTCACATTTTCAGAGGTATCAATTGAAACATCTTTATTTGAATCGTTAGTAACTGTTTAGCTAAATCCCTTCTTAAAGTTTGGAGAACAGTGAATGGCTAATCTGAGGACTCTCAAAATGAACTTAAAAACCAGTTCCATTTTCAACAGTGTTAAAATAATAAAATATTTTGGAATACACTTAACAAAAAAATTCAAGACATGCACAAGAAAATCAAAAAATCATTGCTACAAGGAATTATAGGATACCTAAATATTAAAAAAAATCATAGATCAGAAGACAATATTGCTACTCTGCAAACTGGTTTGCAGATATGGTACAATCCCTATCAAAATTCCAGCTGGCTATTTTTTTGTTTTTGTTTTTGCATAAATTGGTAAGCTGATTCTAAAATACATATGGATGTACAAGTGACTCATAAAAACAATCCTGACTAGAAGAAAGGTGAAAGACACATTCTTCCTAATTTTAAGACATACTACAAAGTTGCAGTTATTAGTACCATGTGATGCTGGTATGAGGACAGACATATTAAACATTGGAAAAGCAATGAGAGTCCGAAAATAAGCTAACACTTTTTGTCGACTGATTTTTTTGTGTGTGACAAAACAATTAAATGGGGAATGGACCATCTTTTCAAAAATAGCACTGCGATAACTGGATGTCCATATACATATATGAGTGAAGCCAGACCCCTTTCTCACAAAAGTCGTTCAAAATGTGACATTTACTTTACTGAAGCAGAGTAATGAAACTCTTAGAAGAAAACATAGAAGCAACCCTAGGAAACTCTGTCTTCTGAATTGATTAAGTTGGATTGTGCATTTAGGTCTGGACGGAGTCAGGGGCTACACAATGGGAATCCAAGAGGCAACGCATGAGGAAAGACAGCTTGTTATTCACAGGTCCCAGAAATGGTGTGTGCTGGCTTGAAAGGAAGTATGCCCCCTAAGAGAAGCCATGTTTAAATATAAATCCCATTTCATAAAGGTAGAATAATCACTATTCAATACTGTATGTTTGAAACTGTAATGAGATCATCTGCCTGGTTGATGTGATTTAGTCAAGAGTGGTTGTTAAACTGGATTAGGTGACGACATGTCTCCACCCATTTAAGTGGGTCTTGATTAGTTTCTGAAGTCCTATAAAAGAGGAAACATTTTGGA
>PVIY010019616.1:0-45530 GCA_004026745.1 Myrmecophaga tridactyla
TCCGCTGTATGGTGCTGTTTCTCCCATAGCCAGGATCCATGGGTCCAGGAACCAAGGGGTGGAAATGGGTGTGGTACCACTCACTATTACCCCTAGTGATCCACTAGGAAAATTTTTGCTTCCTGTCCCTGCTACCCTGAGTTCTGCTGGTCTACAGATTTTAGTTCCAAAACGGCGTGTGCTTCCTCCAGGAGAAACAACAGTGATATCACTGAACTGGAAGTTAAGACTGTCACCTGGTCACTTTGGGCTACTTATGCCTCTGGATCAACAAGCCAAGAAGGGGATTACATTATTGTCTGGGGTGATTGACCCTGACTATCAGAAGGAATTAGAGCTGCAACTACATAATGGAGGTAAAGAAGAGTTCTCTTGGAATATAGGAGATCCCCTAGGGAGTCTTTTAGTACTACCATGCCCTGTGATTAAAATCAATGGAAAACTGCAACAACACAATCCAGGCAGGACTACCAATGGCTCTGAAACTTCAGGAATGAAGGTTTGGGTCACCCCACCAGGCAAAGAATCACGGCCAGCTGAAGTGCTTGCTGAGGGTAAAGGGAACATGGAATGGGTAGTGGAAGAGGGTAGTGATAAATATGAACTATGACCACATGATAAGTTACAGAAATGAGGAGTGTAATGCTGTTTTGTTCATGTTATACTATTTAAGTTGTAAGATATCAAGTTTAAGAATGAATGTTGCCCAAGGATTTGCGCTCTATTCTGGAGAGATTTAATGTGTTTCCAGTTATATGCATGACAGTTGAGTATTATCAGGGAAAAGAAAAAATGTGTGCTTATTTGTTTTCATTTGGCAATTAAGTATGGTTTAAGGTGATATATATATAGGTGCCAAGTTGACAAGGGGTGGACTGTCATGGTTAGGGACACATGTCAACTTGGCTAAATTATGGTAGCTGTTTATCTGATTGGGCAAGGGCTGGCCTGTCTGTTGCAATGAGGACATTTCATAGGATTAGGTCATGATCACGTCAGCTGCCTCCACAGCTGATTCCATTTGTAATCAGCCAAAGGGGAGTGTCTTCTGCAATTAGTGGTGCTAAATCTAATCATGGGAAGCCTTTTAAGGAGGACTCAGAGGAGACAGGTTCCATTCCTGCTTCCGCTGGTGAGCCTCTCCTGTGGAGTTCATCCAGACCCTCCATCGGAGTCATCGGCTTCGTAGCCTGCCCTGTGGATTTTGGACTCTGCATTCCTGCGGTCACGTGAGACACTTTTATAAATTTTATATTTGCAAGTGTTCCCTGTTGATTCTGTTTCTCTAGAGAACCCTAACTAATACACCTGTCTGTTGCCAGGAAGACATTTCACAGAATTAAATCATGATCACGTTGGCTGTATCCACAGCTGATTCCATTTGTAATCAGCCATGGGACGTGTCTCCTGCATGAATGATGCTTAATCTAATGACTGGAAGGCTTTTAAGGAGGATTCAGAAGAGACACTCTCTCTTCCTGCTTCGGCTGGTGAGCCTCTCCTGTGATATTTGTCCAGACCCTTCACTGGAGTCGTCAGCTTCACAGCCTGCCATATGGATTTTGGACTCTACACTCCCACAGTTATGTGAGACACTTTTATAAGTTTTATATATATGGATATTTCCTGCTGATTCTATTTCTCTAGAGAACCCTAGCTAATATACTTTGCATAACAGTTCCTTAATATAATCGAGTGCAGCATTTAATAGCATATGATACCCAATGTATTATCCAACAAGATGCCTGCCTCTCAGGATAGTCAATTTCATGTCTGAAGTTAGATGTGTTAGGTTTAAAACATGACTCACTGGTGTATGACCCCGAACATCTCTTCCCATTTAGCCAAGCAACCTCCCCTGCTACTAGCTCTCCCTCCAAGTGACTCCTGGGAACCTTATTTACTGCAGCAGGAATCCTGTAGCAGTCAGAAGGTCAAGAGGAAAAAGGGAAGCCTTCCAGCCTTTGCACTAAAGTTCTAACACAAAAATTAGGAACTAGAAGATGAAAAACTAATTGCCCTCTAATCTGATGGGAAAGACAAATGACCCTATTTATGAATGTATTTGGGAAAAGGCAAGACGACACCTGGCAGAACCCTTGGCATTGCTGCAGGGAACTGACACCTAACATTCACATCTCCTGCACCTTCACAGACACTCATTAAGAACTATGAAGAGGCACACCAGAAATAAAAGAGCAGCTGGCAAGGCCTGGTGCTATTTTGCACTCTCTTTGTATAACTGAAAAAGAAGTACCTGTCCTGCCCTCCAATGCCCCTCAGAAAGGAAATGACCTCATCAGCAATGCTTATGAGGGAGGCCCATCGGCAGGCTCCCAGCTCCTTGGAAGCCCCATGTGCTCTAGCCTCCCATCCCTCGCTCAGGAGGGCCAGGGAACATATGGTCCCGCTGCCCCCATCTGTAAGCACAGAAGCTGTTCCTCCAGGACATGTTGTGCTGCCATCCTGTTCGTGTGCAAGGTCTGCTTCAGATGCTGGGCTCCCCCTTGGCCACTGGTCAGCAGGCTTCATAGACTGGGCACACCAGGGCCACCTTGTCAGGGACCTGAGCCCTCCAAAACCCTTGATCACCAAGTGAGCTTTCGCTGGAACAGCTACTAGAAGAGAAGCACAGACCTTTCCCCAGGTTCTCCCTGGGTAATGTGCCCAAATCGGACTTGGTTTCACAAGGAAAAGGAAGCCTTTCAGAGACTGTATGCTACTACCTAAAAAATTAAATGTGATGAATTGTTTTAAAATTGGCTTTGTGACACTAAGCTTAGTAACAGAAGCATCTTTTCACTATTAATGCTTTAGATTGATTTTCACACATTCTTGAATAATCCCCACAGAATGAATCATAAATACAGAGGAAAAAGGACCACGTTATGAAAAGACCTTCTAAAGCATACGTCATCCAATTCAGGACCCAAGAGGTTGTCACCTTGAAATCAGGCAAAACAACCACCAGACCTTTCTCTGTCAGATTTTAAACTTCATCTTTGTGTCCCCAATGCCCAATACAATAAATAGAACACAGATGGCACTCAATGGTTCATTGACGATTTATGAAAAATTAGGTTCAATTATTTTTTCTTTAAAATATTATTTCTTAAATTTAGTAGATTGAAATGCTAGTGATCAATGAAAGGGGTAAGGGGTATGGTACACATGAGTTTTTTTCTGTTGTCTTTTTATTTCTTTTTCTGAATTGATGCAAATGTTCTAAGAAATGATCATGATGATGAATATGCAACTATGTGATGATATTGTGAATTACTGATTATATATGTAGAATGGAATGATCATTTGTTAAGAATGTCTGAGTTTGTTATGTATTTTTAAAATTAAAAATCAATAAAAAATAATATAATAAAATATTATTTATTTAATATTTGCTAGCCCTCAAAGTTTTAAGGTAAAAAAATTCTTACTAAAAAGAACTCAGCTTGAAAAAAAAAGGGGGCAGTGCAATGGTGGCTCAGTGGCAGAATTCTCCAGAATTCTCACCATGCCAGTGCCTGCCCATGTTAAAAAAGAAAAGCAAAAAAGAACTCAGCCTGTAAAATGATAGACTGTTGAATTATTAGCAGATAAAAGCAAATACATTGAGAATGCCATTCCCTATATTCTTCTTTTGGTCCTAACTCCACCCTGGTGACAGAGGCACTGTTAAGCCACACAGTAAGTGAGCAGAAAAGTCAGAATTGAAACATGGATCTTTGTTCACTCCTAAATAATTCTGAAAGAACAATCTATATGGCTAAGGTTAGGGTTAGGGTTAACTGAATCCAAATGAAATTAAACACTGAGAAAAGAATCTTGCTTCTTTCTTACAAGTAACATGAGAAAGGTTTGGGGACTGTAAATCACTGACCTCTTGTTCCCGCTGAAAAATAACGACTCTGCCGCCCTTGTCTCCTGTTGCGAGAAGGTCTCCAGAGTAATTAAATTCCACAGTTGAAATGATGTCAGCTGCCAACAAATACAGAAGCAGTTTACAAGATCATGATTTAGGGAGGAGTCACAATGACGATCAGAAAACAGTAAAAAAAAGGACTGAAAAGAAAGATACATACATACAAAGCTTTCTCTCTAAATAAAACAAAACTTTCCCGGCAAACTTTCAATTACCAGGGGCCTCCTCGTGGTTCTGCTGTCTGGAGCCTACCACCACACGTGGATTCATGAGTTCTGCTCAAATCATTCCAATGCCTGGTCTCTGGGAGCACCAGAATTTATCTGGACTGGGATGCTTGGATATAATCATATAGACAGAACCTCAGAAGACTGATTTTTAAACAAATAAAAGAGAAGGGGGAAAATGGTCCTAGAAGAATGTTTCCTAACCGTATAATGCAAGCCTAGCGTTAACTTTGAAAATTGATCTGATTCTTTTGTCAACAGACCCTTTTCAATGATGTATGCACTAACTTTTGTTGTCTTCTGTGCAGAACAACATTGTAGTAGTTACAATAGTTTCGCCCTCCCTGTCGAGGCACTGAAGCCTTGGGGCATCAGCATCCCTGAGACCTTGGCCCCCATTCACTAGAGGGAATGGATCTGAATTTATGACAGATTATTTGAATCAAAAGAAATATCCCATGCTCCTTTTATCTACCTTATTGGCAGATGAGTAAAACACATGGATTAAAAAAAAAATGCATAATGGGGGAACAAATGTTAAAATAAATTTAGCAGATTGAAATGCTAGTGATCAATAAAAGGGAGGGGTAAGGGGTATGGTATGTATGAATTTTGTTCTGTTTTCTTTTTCTTTTTCTGAACTGATACAAATGTTCTAAGAAATGATCATGATGATAAATATACAACTATGTGATGATATTGTAAGTTATTGATTATATATATCAAGAATGGAATGATCATATGGTAAGAATGTTTGTGTTTGTATGTTATATTTAAAAAAATCAACAAATTAATTAAAAGAAAAGGAATATCCCAGGCCTATAACCAGAAAGAAGACTGTATATGTTAAAGAACAGGTTCAACTATGAACTCCAGAGGAAAACTGTGGACTCTGTAGCTTAGCTGCTGCAAGTCTGACTGAATAAGGACATGAGGCCTGGACTGGGGCCCCCAAGAGAGCTTTTTCTGTGACCGTGGACTGGATGCATCCCTTTAGTCACCGGACCTCTAGGCTCCTAGGGACAGCTGCAAAGGTCCAGGTATGGCCCCGATGCCCAGGACATCTCCTGGCCATGTGGCAGCTCATCAGCACTTGCAGTCCATTCACATCAGACACTTTTAAAAGCAAAAACTGCTTAACAGCTTATGTGCCAACAAGGGATGGACCCAAAAGCTGACACAATTTGAACAGCTCCCCCAAAGCCAGCCACATAATTCTTAAAGGTCTGAACAAACACTGTAATCAAGTAATTGCCAACATATGGTTCTGCGCCAACACCTACAAAACAAATTCTTATTGCATTAGTGCTGTTTGCTGACTTTTAAATGCTGACTTTCATTACCTGGGATTTTTTTTTCTTTTTTTAAATCTTCAGGAAGACTTGGGAAAAGGATTAGACTTCTTGTTAGAAGAATCATTTAAAATCAATTACTCACAATAACCTGATTTGTTTAAATGAAACTAAAATATTCTGTTTTGGATTAAAAGGGACTAAATCTGCCATTTGAACCAAGAGAGTGGTATTCTAGCTATGTCAGTGGCTTTCTAACTTAATTAAAATGTGACGAAGCTTTTAAAAGAGACACTCCCACTGACTGCCCTGTACTGAAAAATTATTTTCATTATGCTACGTAAACACGTATGAACCTAAAATGAGAAATAAACTCTGAAGAGCTTCTACTAGCTTTAAAACCAAAATAAACAAATTAAAGACCAACAAAATTATAAAACCGATAAAGTTTAAATTACTAACATCAATTTAATCTGAGGGATATTGTTTTTAAAAAAATAGACTAGAAGCTTAAGTGTGCTACTGCCTTTTCAAAACCAGCCAACTGCTGCCAAAGTCTCTCTCACACTCTTTGCAGGGTGGCCCCAGGGACACACACAGCCAGCCTGGCGGCACTGGGTCACCCGGGGCTGCAGGGTGCTGCTTACTCCTGCCCATGCTGGATTTCTCCTCAGAGCCAGGACACAGTTGTTACAACCATACAACACGGCATGCCAGTGCCACATGCTGAAGACGGTCATCAAGATCAAGGAGGAAATGCGGAGACCAGTATCAACTGAGAAGTCATTCGCACCCTCAGCACCCTCAGGAACCCCTAAGAAGTCCTCTAGGGATCCTTAGTTAAATATGGTGTACTGTCTGCATGTGTTTCCCTCCTTTCTTCTCCAACACCACCAAATGTCAGGAAATTAAAAAGGTCTTTGTCGACAAGGTGAGAGAAGAGGCAGCAAGTGTGAGGAGACTTGGACAGATGCCTTGGGCGATGGCCAGTGGCTGGCAGAGGGGCCCAAGCAGTTGTCATCTTTGTGCATGCAAGGCACTGCCTGGGTCTTAGTGGGCCCCTCTTTAGGTGCCAGAGGGCACAGAGCTGGTGAGAAGTCTGTGGACCTGCATTCAGTCAGTGCTGGATACTGTACCCCCAATCCTATGAGGGAGGAGCACATAGTTACCCCTATTTCTTATGGCCCAAACATTGTCAGCCAGGAGTTTACCATTCCCACCATCTCCAGGATTCTTCTCTGAAATGTCAAAAAAGTCCCAGAGAAAAAAGACCTCAATATTGAAACATTTGAAGGTCCTCAAAGAAATGATCAACCCTAGTGAAGTCTGCAACTGAGAAGTGCCCTGTTCTCTCAATTGCCCATCGGCTTCTAAGTGCCTCATTCTTTACCACGAGCAAGCGGCTCGTGGTCAGCCATGTGAGAGGCTCCAGAACAAGGGCACAGTGAAGCATGTGCAGGGGTTAGCAACCAAAAGCTGTAATTACAACACCCAGGTGTGCCGAGGGATGGCTGGGTTGTAGGTACCACCCTAAACACCACCTTGCAGGAGTCTGGGTCAGCCCAACAGCCCTACAAAGCTGGAACTTCTCCTACCCCTATCTGACAGAGAAGAGACAGGGACAGAGCAAAGAAAGCCCAAGATGGCCTCAGGTAGCAGATGCTGGGAGAGGGTGGCAGGAATGCGGCTCAGCAGCTGCCTCTGGGGCCTGCCTCTCTGCTATACCCTAGGGCTCTGGAGTGGAGGAGCAGGGCACCACGAGAAAGGAGAAGAGCAAGGAAGCACTACCTGAAATGTAAAAGGTGATATGACGAGGATAAACAACTCAAGACCTCTTCAGCAGCCGCTATCAAACAAAGAGGAAACCACAAGTGTGGGAGAGGATGTGGAGAAACTGGAAGGAACAGTTATTCGCTGTTGGGAACGTGCTGCTGTGGAAGATAGTTTGACAGGTGATTCCTCAGAAAATTCAGTAGAGTCACCTTAACATCCGGCAATTCTGCTGCTCCATATATACCCAGACGACTGGAAAGCAGGGATGCAAACAGAAACTTGCACACCGATATGCATGGTGGCATTAGTCATAACTGCAAAAGCTGGAAACAACCCAGTGCCCGCCAACATATGAATGGATAAACTAACGTGGCATATACATACGAAGGATTATCACTCAGCAGTAAGAAGGAATGAAGCTCTGGTTCATGCAACAACATGGGTGAACCTTGAGGCCATCACCCTGAGTGAAGTCGGACATGAAAGGACAAATATTGCATGATCTCACCAATATGAACTAATTATACATGTAAACTAGTAGACATAAAACACAGAACATAGGCCACCAGGAGACAACGAGGCTAGACAATGGGGAGCGGCTGCTATGTGTGCGCAGAGTGTTTAACCAGGTTGAAATTGAGCATGTGGAAATGGACAGCGGTGACAATGGCACATCTCTGTGAGCACACGTAACAGTGCTGAGCTGTGAGAGAATGTGGTGGAAAGGGGCAGTGTGGAGTCATGTGTGACACCAGCAGGAAAGCCAGAGGTTAAAACATGGGGATGTGTAACACAGTGAATCTTGTGGTGGATAATGACTGATGAACAGTACAAATATGAAAAACTTATTTCATGAACTAGAACAAATGTATGGCACTATTACAAGGAGATAGTAAACAGAGGGGCTTTTGGGAGAAAATGTGCCTACTTCAAACTATGGACTATAATTAAAAGTAATATCTTAATAGTCATTCATCAACAGTAACAAATGTACCACACCAATATTAGGGATCAACAATGTGGGCAGGGATAAGAGGTTTGGGAGGATTTGGATTTTCTTTTATATTTTTATTTTATCTTATTATTTGGGGGGGTAATGAAAATGTTCTAAAACTGGTTGTGAAGATTGCACAACTATGATGATACTGGGAGCCACAGATTGTATAGTTTGGATGGACTGTATGACGTGTGACTACATCTCAATAAAATTGCATTTAAAAGATGTCATAAAAAAAGAGGTGGACAACAGGAAAAGAAACGACCATCACAGGATTAACTTTGGTGGTCCATTCACCCAGGCAACACATTCCAGAAAGGCAGCAGGGAAAACAAGGGAAAACCACAAGGAATAAGGCAAGTCTGTCGGAGCTGAAGAACGTGGGGAACCTCCAGGCGGAAGGGGCCTGGTGTGGGCCCAGCATAACTGGGGGACTCAGCACACGGTGCAGCACTTTCATGAAGAAAAAGATTCTAGAGCTTTCCAGAGAAAACACATCGGTCACGTACAGAAGGAGGGGAACCAAATGGCATCAGGCAGTATGCAGGAAAATGGCAGAATGTCAGTGACATTAAAAAGCCTGAGGAAAAACACTTCAACATAGATTCTATACCTTATCTTACCTTATTTCAGGTAAGCCTGAGGAAGGAGTAAAGTTGTATTCAAAACATGCAAAGAGCAAAGAAAACAACGTGCCTCCCGGAAGGCACACTGCGGCAAAACGAGAGACTAAACCAGAGGAAAGGGAACTCAGCTGACAGACTGCCTGACATGCTCAGGAAAAATGATCACTAGGTATCTCTGGCAGATCTGTTGAAGTATTTGTTAAAAATAAATAAATAAATAAAAGCACAGAGACAGAGAACTAAGCATACAAAAAATTCGGCAATCATCAACTCTAGCAAATACAGAAAAACTTATATGAAAAAGAAATGTATACTTTAGTTCACCCATAAACAATATTTAGAGTCAACATGATACTGATGTATCATAATAGAATTCTCTCAACTCTTTCTTCTTGGTGGGGGTGGAGTACCTACGGGGTAGGAGGGAATAAAAGTAAAAAAGCTAATTCATCAATAATCATAATGGGAAGTCCACAGTCAGCAGTATATTATTTTGAAAGAGGAAAGTAAATTCCGGAACAACTAAATGAGCTATGTAAATGAGACATGGAACTGAGAGAGCTGAAAAGCTGAGGAGGCAATGGTGTCTGATATAAGAATTTTAGTATTATTTTTCTTTTCAACTACATGCACGCGTCACTGGTTTAAAAGAAAAAAAAAAAAAAGGCCTGGACGTGAGCTGGGGGGGAGTTGTGCATCACTGGCAGTTTGTGCAGGTTGCCCAGCCTTCGCTGGGAACCTGGAAGAGAAGGCCGCAGGTGTATGCACGTACAGACAGGTGCAAAAAGTGCTCAAGCCCACGAACAGGCCAGAACACAGCAGGCAGAACGTGGGACCACTAACGAACGGCGCTCTGCATTCTTTGAAAGGCCACCTCAGAACGTTGCCATAGCACTTTTCCAAATGCAACCAAAGGGACTGAAACTGTCCTCAGTGTGCGATCCATGGGGGTCAGCCTGCCTTGGTTCCGTATGGCTTGGGAGCTGCCCCTCAGTCAGTCACAGACCTGATGAAGGATGGTGGGGGGTGAGCGGCTTTCCAGTGGTTTCCAACTACGGAACCCTCAAAGATACAGGTGTGCTCTTTGTAAAAGAACACAAAACACCAACATATTGCATTTGCATGTGAACTAGTCGCATTTCTACTACTAGAAAATATGGCTAGTAATATTTTGAATTATAAAAATCGTTAGCTGTATTAGTCCTTAGAAAAATAGTCCTTCAACTTTGTATGGTCTGGAGAGATTTCCTGGCAAGGTTTGTTGAGCTTTCTGCCCCACTTCCTGCCTCCTAACTGGAGACAGGATGTCCCAGGCACCAAGAGTTGGGAACATTTATGGGGAAAATCTTCAAACAAGAAATCAATCTATTACCATTTCTACAGATGGGGAAACTGCATATTAAAGCAATCTGGCATCAACACATCTTGGTGCAGCTACCCAACGTGTTACTGACTTTCAAGTTTTCGAGTCCAACTTGGTCGGAGGCAGAAGGCTTCTCCCAAGCTCTGACAGCCTAGCACGGAGGGGGCAGGTGAGGGAGCCCCAGGTCACAGCCTGCCACGCTGGGATTGGAGGCTAGACTGACTGCAGGCCCAGCTCCACGGTTAAGCAGCTGGGCAATCATAGCAGCTAAGCCAGCTGGAAGTAAACAGACAGTCATTTTTTTATCTAAAAATGGGAAATCTTTATCAATTTCCCCTTTCCCCTTTGACAGGCGCAAATCTTCACCTGCTGATTCGTGAACATAAAACTGAATCAAAGCTGCAGTGACTAGCCTTCCAGGGTCACGACAGGACAAAGATCGCACAGTAGGGCAGGGGGCCTTCTCTCTGCAGGCCACCTTCTAGCCAGTACACTTCCTGGATTCACTAGATGCCACCATCTGCCACGCACGCTTTCTTCCTGAACTCTGCCCTACCTCCCACCCCTAAATGCAGCCCCACCTTTGCTTCATTCATCAACATCTTGGCTCAAATGTCACTTTGCCAGGAGCCTTCCTCAAGCAGCCGGAAACCATCCCCGGTCCTAAGGGCCTTGGATTTCTTTACAGCACTTATCACAGCTGACTTGAAAAGAAGTGTGCTGTTTGGTTCCAGGTCCTTTCTTCCCCAACACTGATGCCCTCTGTCTTGTCCAGAGTGCCCCAGGGTTGAGGTCAGGTACAGAAAAAAAATGAGCAATTCTGCAGTTAGTATACAGGCAGAAGAAAACCAGCAACCAGACTGAAGCTTTTAAGGACTGTAATTCACCTTCATCATAAAGACAAGGTGTTCAGTGAATGGGTGCAGTATTCCTGGGGTGAAAAAGAGCATAGGAACCCAACAGGAATACTGCACCCTCGGCTCCCACCTCGCCTGTAACAAGCCCTCAGTTTTCACGCCCACACCACGTCTCAGGATCTTTGGGAGTCTGAGGAACAGAAACGGCTGGCTAGAAGTGCAGCTGTACAAACACGATATGTGTCTGTGGGTGCCTCTCTCCAGGTGGAGCTTGCACATACCGTGTTGCAAGGGGAAAGGGACTGCAGAAAGACACCTACGTGACAATGTTCAAACACACACAACAGACGGCATGACCCGTTTCTTATGGATACACAGGTACAGAGACGTGTAAATATAGATGAGGATTTACACTAGATAAATGATAATGGTTACCTCTGGGGAGGAAGGGAATGAGATGTGGAAGATAAAGGGGACTTACTCTAATGCTTGATTGCTTTTATTAAAAAAAAATAAGACAAAGCAATTGGGAGCAAGTATTAATATAGTCAGTCATTTTTCAAATATTTAATGGATCCTATCATATGACATGCACAGTTATCAGAGCAAGGGGCTCAGCAAGAATCAAAACACCTGCCTTCATGGACTTCCCATCTGCCAGGAAGTTGTACACAAATTAACGTCATTAGCACAGTCTCCTCTAAGGGTTGGGAAAAGGAATGGAATTGGAGGGTCTCGCTGGGTCGATCTCTGTCAGGCATGACTGCCCTATCCTGGCCCAATACCTGCCTTTTGCATGGATAGCCCAACCTCAGGAGTTACCACTTTTCAAGGAAGAATCCAATCTAGCAACCTTGCAGCCTCCCCTAGAGTACCTTGCTAGGATGCAGGCACTGATTCAGCTTCTGCCAATCCAATACACCCACAGGTGACAGTGGAGGTGCGGCAGCAGATTGAAGTGCTATGTGCCAAACAAGGCTGAGAGACCCTGCAGGATGCAAATGCTTCCTTTGCACTGGACTCAGCAGCCTGGACTCCCTCGGTGACCTTCAAAAGAGCCATGTGAGCAGAATGGCCAAGGGGCAGGCCAGGAGTGGAAGTTCATCCCCTACCCTGTGCTGCCCATGACCAACCAGCAGCACCTCTCCTTTAGTTCCTCTCCCACTGCACATCCAAAGGTGCAACAACAAACATGACTATTCCTCTGGTATAGTCATGGGCAGTCATGCCTGACATAGAGATCTACCCAGTGAGACCCTCCAATCCCATTCCTTGTCCCAACACTGAGAGGAGACTGTGCTAATGACGTTTCAGCCTCAATCTAATGAACAAGGAAACAGTGACGAGGATTCCATCAGCAACACTAAAAAGGTTATTACTTCGAGAAAGTGGTACCAAACCAGTTTCCAAACCAGATCTCCAAATTTGGGAGACAATCTTTATTCAGTCTATCCTACTAGCAAATGGAAGCTGACAATGTTCCTCTCCTGAAAGAATGCACAGACTCTGAGACACTTCCTTATGCTTAAATAAATGCAGTGAGTATATTTCAACACACATGGGAGAACACAGACTTCTAAGTTAGAGAAATCCTAATAGGTGAGATGATCAAGCAAATGATAGATATATTAATAAAGGACAATACAAGTAAGCAAACATTAGGCAAGCAAGAATTACTCCAAATTTGAAATTACTGACTTACAAGAAAAATTGTAATGATCTACTTTTGATTAGTAAGTTCACTCGATGCACATAACTCAATTTCCAAAAAGCTTTCACAATACTGTTTGAGAGTAAATTTTTTTAAAGTACATTTAATGACTAAAATCAACATAAACCAAAAAAAGGAAGCTAGGAACATATGCTCTCCTACTACAGAAAATCACCATAAAGGTCAGACTGTTAACAGTTTTCTCTGTAGGTCAAGTGACAAGCAGTAAAGGAATCAAAAAGCTACTGAAATAAAGAGACCCCAACCTCAGGAACCAAGTTCTAAAGGTAGGCAGAGTGTGTAGTCCCCTTCACCAGCCAGCTCTCTGCTGCCTGAGAGCGCACAGGAGAGGACGGGCAGCAGTCTGGTTTCCCATAGCCTCCAGAGGCCAACTTCCCATGGACTCCAAAGCAACACTGAAGCCTCCTCTAGTCCACCTCACAATACTTTTTACCCTGAACAATATTTAATGAGTGCACAGAAAACTTCACTGGATAATCTCAAAATTCGCCTGGATTATTCCTTTTGCTACTGGAATTGGGCTGTTCTTTAATGAACCTTAAATAAACTTAGGGTAGTTAAAATAAAACTTCATCACTCTACATATTTCTTATTAAGATCACTATTATACAACTAAAACTAGGGTTTTATGTTTTATGATGGAGGAAATTAACTATAATTTTGCTTAATACTGCTAGAATTCTGATATCTCAGATGACTTTAACAACTGATTGCTGTTTATGGTACCACGAACAATTCAGAAGACAAAGTCAAAATCTAAGAACGATGACCTTTGGCATTCGTTAGGTTCTGACAAATAAAGCAAGGAAGTTGGAACATGACAGAAGTGGGAGCAGAAAACACAAACCAAGCTAATCTTTGCTGGATGAAAGACTTCTGAAAAGGCAATTTGTGCATCTACTTTGATAAAAAAAAAAATAGAAAACAGGCTGTACCCAGCTCATGGTGGAAGCTGCAGCTGGTGAGGGAAGGAGGGGAGGGCAGGTAACAGAATAGGGGAGTTAAAAAAGAAGACTTCAACTTTAATTGCAACTTTTTACTTCTCAAACAAACTGAAGCAAATAAGATCAAATGTCAACAGCTGGGTGATGAGAACATGTGTATTATTCTTTGCATTTTTAATACATTAAGAAACTGCAAAGAAGAATAATGTTAGTATCGATACTGTTAATATGTACGTACACATTTAGCTATTTAAAAAGTAACCCATACTCCTCTCTCTCAGCCAAGACGACAAGCAAACTCACTGCCCTCCCCCTGTCTACGTGGGACATGACCCCCAGGGGTGTGGACCTTCCTGGCAACGTGGGACAGAAATCCTAGAAGGAGCTGGGACTCAACACCAAGGGGTTGAGAAAACCTTCTCGACCCAAAGGGTGAAGAGAGAAATGAAACAAAATAAAGTGTCAATGGCTGAGAGATTCCAAACAGAGTCGAAAGGTTATCCTGGAGGTTATTCTTATGCATTATATAGATATCACCTTTTTAGTTAAGGTGTAATGGAGAGGCTGGAGGGAACTGCCTGAAAATGTAAAGCTGTGTTCCAGTAGCCATGTTTCTTGAAGATGACTGTATACCGATAAAGCTTTCACAATGTGACTATGTGATCGTGAAAACCTTGTGTCTGATGCTTCTTTTATCTACCTTATGGACTGATGAGTAAAACATGTGGATTAAAAATAAATAAATAATAGGGGGAACAACAACAACAACAAAAGTAACCCATAGTTTACCACAATGTGAGGTGGCAAATGGTTAAGACCTTTAAGTTTTAAGTTTTTTTTTTTTTTTTAAACTTTTTTGTTGTATAATGTAACATATATACAAAGCAAAGAAATAAAAAACCAATAGTTTTCAAAGCACTCTTCAACAAGTGGTTACAGGACATATTCCAGAGTTTGTCATGGGCTACTATAGGATCCTCTCAGATTTTTCCTTCTAGCTGCTCCAGAATACAGGAGGCTAGAAGGACTCACAACCGATTTTTTTCTTTTTCATGAAAAATAACATATATACAAAAAAGCAATAAATTTCAAAGCACAACACCACAGTAAGTTGTAGAACATATTTCAGAGTTTGGCAGGGGTTACAATTCTACAACTTTAGGTTTTTACCTCTAGCTGCTCTAAGATACTAGAGACTAAAAGAGGTATCAATTTAATGATTCAGCAATCATATCTGTTTGTTAAATCCTATCTTCTCTGTATAACTCCACCATCACCTGTGATCTTTCTATTACACACTTTAGGGGTGCTGGGGTTATAGCTATTCTAACTTTTCCATGTTGACAGGGTCTGTCACTAATATGAGGTAGGGAGATGGGAAACTAGCTGATGTTCTGGAGAGGTTGAGCCCTTTAGGTTTCAGGACTCATCTGGTCCAGGGACCCATCTGAGGTTGTAGGTTTCTGAAAAGTTACTCTAATGCATGGAACCCTTGTGGAATCTTATATACTGCCCTAGGCATTCTTTAGGATTGGCTGGTATGATCCTGGTGGGGGGTTGGCAAGATATGATAGGTAGCATGTCTAACTGAAGCTTGGGTAGAGCAACCTCCAGAGTAGCCTCTCAACTCTATTTCAACTCTCTTCGCCACTGATATTAAATTTCTTTTCTCCCTTTTGGTCAGGATGGAATTGGTGATCCCACAGTGCCATGGCTGGACTCATCCATGTCCTCTCCCACGTCGCCAGGGAGACTTTCACCTCTGGATGTCATGTCCCACGTAGGGGGGAGGGCAATGATTTCACTTGCAGAGTTGGGCTTAGAGAGAGAGAGGCCACATCTGAGCAACAACAGGGGTCCTCCAGAAGTAACTCTTAGGCATACCTATAGGTAGGCTAAGCTTCTCAGCTACCTACATAAACTTCACAAGAGTCAGCCTCAAGATCAAGGGCTTGGCCTCTTGATTTGGGTATCCCTAAAGTCTGACACAGTATCAGGGGATTCCCTAACGGTAAAGTTTAATAGTTTCATATTTTTTTCTCCCATCCCTCAAGAGACTTTGCCAATACTTCTTGGTTATCTGCCTAATATATTCTAGGATGTATCCAGGCATTACATTAAGCTATACAAGACTGAAGGGCCTCTTTCTTATTCTAGGCTCCCTGTGTTTCAATTGTTAAAATGAGCTACACAGATAGGTTGAGTTAAATTAGTGCTATAGAAAATTTAGGTTTCAGACCAAATAAACCTTTCTTCCTTTGGTCTCAAAGAGTATGTGTGGTTCTAAAACATAGACAATGTCTTCCTTACCCCTGTGTTCTGAATCATTTTAACCTAGACTTGATTGGCTTTGTTCTTATCTCTAAATACAGGTTAGTCTTAAGTCTTTTTAAGCCTTAAACCATTTATCTTATATGTATAAAAAATTTATCAAGATAAATACTGAAATGAGTCACTGATCCTCCCCACACTTTTGAAAATTAGTATTAGCTAGGATTTTGTTTTGCTCAGTTTTAAACTGAATTGTGGTACTAGACCTTTTGTAGTGGGGAAATACATACTTACA
This sequence comes from Myrmecophaga tridactyla, assembly GCA_004026745.1. Lineage (NCBI taxonomy): Eukaryota > Metazoa > Chordata > Mammalia > Pilosa > Myrmecophagidae > Myrmecophaga > Myrmecophaga tridactyla. The sequence continues at coordinate 16,297 of PVIY010019616.1, forward strand.
AATATAAATATCTTGTCACTCCAGATACCCAAAATAGAATAAAGCAAAAGCAAAAACCAAAAAAACGTTCAAGGTCTTTTTAAATAAAACTAAGTGGCAGCCAACAAACTTTGTTCAAATTTAAGAAAAATGGAGCCCACAAAAAGGCACCCTTACAAGGTTTATTATATAAGTAGCAGCAAGGGAAACTTTCTTCCACTGTGTTGGTATAAAGCCAACCTTTTTTTAACAGGCCTTTTCCTTCTTACTACTACAAAAACAATGCATCCTCCATGTGGAACATTTACAGAGTACAGATGGGTGGTGAATGAATGGGGAAGTCCCTCTTCAGTGCAAACCCTGCAATGGCATTACCTCCCTGTTATCTAAGTGTGTACAGCCAGACTCATACTTCACATGGGATCCCTGTTCTGCAGGTTGCTTTCTATCACTTAATGCAGCCCAGACCACTGGCCAGCGGCAAAGAACCCCCTTTATTCCTTTTAATGGCTGCAAGAATAATCTACAATTTGGGTATACCATAATGCTATCTAATTGCTCTGCTACTTGGGGACAGTTAGGTCTTCCCAGATGTTCTACTGATGCAATGTACAACTCTGTAAATACATATCTGAGAAATCCTGGGATACTCCTGTAGAATTCCTAGTGTGATCATGGGGTTCCCATAGCGCTTGCTTAAAGTGTGATGCATAACTGCCAAAAGGCCCTCCAGAGAGTGTAAGATGCTCTTCCCAGAAATGAAAAACAAAAATAAAATCTCATTACTGCCTTATTTAAAATTTGCTTATTAAAGCCTTTTCTGTAATAATTTCTGTTAACTCTTTTAGTCATTCCTATAGATATGGGGGGTGCAAAGGTAGTTCAGGGGTAGAATTCTCACCTGCCATGCAGGAGACCCAGGTTCAACTCCTGGTCCATGCACTTCCCCCAAAAACAAACAAGCAAGCAAAATAAAGAAACAAAATACACCAAACAAACAAAAATTCTAAAAATGGTGCTGCAGCAATGGGACACTTACATGGAAAAATAATGAAATGTGACCCGGCCATACAGCATACAAAAAAAAAGGGGGGGGGGCTATAGATATGGTCAAAAATGAGGATCTATCCCTTGGGTTTTCACCCAAAGTTTCCCAATTGTCCAGGTACCTGCTATCTTTTGGGCAGGCACAGTGACTCACTATGAGTCTATAATCCACTGAAACCCTTCCTCCATGTCCAAAACTGCACTAGATGCATACAAGACAGGAAAGAGATAAATGCATCCCAGTCTTTGCACAACTGCCTTCCTTATTTTATTTATTTATTTATTTAAATTTGCATATGGGCAGGAGGCACCAGGGATCGAACTCCAGACCTCCAGCACGGCAGGTCGGAGCTCTGCCTGCTGAGCCACAGCAGCCGCCCTGCCTTCCTTATTTTATTTGTGGTTTTATTCTCCCTTGAGACCTAGATAAAATAGGCTAAGGATCCGCTCCAGGCTCCGAGTAAATCTGCAGTCTGACCAGGGTTTCTGTAGCTGTCCAGGATCTTCTATCTTTATGGCTGCCCTGCCTCTGAGCTCTGAATTCCTGCTACGTCTACGTTCAATTTAGAAATCCTTCTCTTCCACACCATCACCAGATCTCTTCTCTTCAAAAAATTTCTAACCCAGCAAGAACAACAAAACCCACTTATAAAAGATGCATGCCTACTACACTTAACTGAACTTGGGACAAAGAGTACCGGATGGGGCAAAAGAATTAAAATTCAAGTTTAATAAAAAAATTACTGAGAAATTAAGATTCATAAATTATTCAGCATGTGTAAAATATGCCCTGATCTCAGAGACATTAAAACAAGATTCAGAATGTAAATAGCATGGGGCAGGCCATGGCGCCTCAGCAGGCAGAGTTCTAGCCTGCCATGCAGGAGACCTGGGTTTGATTCCCAGTGCCTGCCCATGGTGGGGGGGGGGGATGTAAACAGAATGGCTGTGGACACAATGTGTCGGCTCGTACAGGCCTGCAGCAGAAATAGCTGCACATATGCAGGGACAGGCAAAATTCTTCACTGAGAGCAATGAAGAAACCTCCCACAGGGGACTGAATGGATACACCAGGTAGCCCAGAAAATAAAATGCTAGGCAGCCATTTAAAAGGATCCAAGAGAACCACATGAGAAGGCGTGCAACTAAAACTACTGAAGCATGGGCTCTTGTCTCAGAACACAGGGATTGCAACCCTGACTCAGCACCCACTAGCTCTGTATCCTTGGGCAATTCAGTTTTCTTATTTGTAAAATGAAGGCAACAGTAGCACTTATATTTCCATGGGTTGTGTGAACACCAAATGAGCTCACCCATGTATACAGCTGAGGCCTGATTCACTAGAAGATCTCAAATTCCAAACTAGTAATAAAAAAAGCAAGTTACAAAACAATGTTTGTAATTTTTGTAAAGAATGAAAAAAGCTACTGCTTATACTCTTTATAATTAAATAAGGAAAACTCTGCTTTTGTGTTTTAAGACAAAAACAATAAAAACCAGTAAAGATGGGAAGGAGGGAGTTAGTCTTGAAATCTGTCCTGTTGTCTTCATTCCTATTGCTAACAGCTTGCTTTAAAGCAGTAGATCTCAGAGTGTGATCCAAGGATCCCTGGGGTCTCCAACAACCTTTCAGAGGGTCTGTGAGGTCAAAACTATTTTTATAATACCATCAAGATGTTCTTTGCCATTGTCACTGTGTTGACATTTACACAGTTGTTCAAAAACAACGCAGGGGAAACAGCTGGCACTTTGGCACAAATCACACCAGTGGCACTAAACTGGACTAGGTGGCATTGTATTCCTTCTGCCAGCATATGTACAGAAAAAAAAAGTTTTACTTAAGAATGTCCTTGAAGAACAGTCAACATTATTAATTTCACTAAATCTCAACACTATAGCGATTCTTCGTATACTTCGTGGCAGAGCAGGCAGTGAGCCAAAAGTCCTGCACCCCAAGGACAAGGGCGGCTTCAAGGAAAAGCACACATGCAGCTCTTTGGGTGGCAAGTTCAACTAGCCACTTTTTTCATGGAATGCCATTTTTCTTTCAAAGAATGACTAATCAACTATGGTTATTTAGATTTTGGTATTTGGCAGAAATTTTATTGAAAATGAACAAAGCAAGAAAATAACTGACAGTATTTGTTGCCAATGATAAATTGCAAGCTTTCAGAGAAAGCTAGAATTTTGGAAAACTTGTATCTACCACGTGAACTTGACAGCTTTCCACTTCCAAGACTTTCCTGACAAGCTCAGAGATGGTATTAATGAATGCAATTTTCCTGGATGTTGTATAATGATACGTGTCAACATATGGAAGATCTGCAGAACTCAGTGAACCAGTATTTCCAAATAAGCAATATGTGATACCACCAAATCACACAAAAAGATCTATCCAAGGAGCAAAACAGAATTATGATATCAATTTAACAATATAAAAACATCATGGAGGGCCGGCCATGGTGGTTCAGCAGGCAGCATTCTCACCTGCCATGTCGGAAGCCTGGGTTTTGATTCTGGTGCCTGCCCATGCAAAAAAAAGGGGGGATCATGGATATAGCTTCAGATTCCCAATTACAACTAAATTTGAAGAAACTACCACTTCTCATGTTCTGGTATACTATCAAAAAATATCCACAACTATATGGAAAGGCCAATAAATTACTCCTCCATTTTCTAACTATATATCAGCGTGAAGCTGGATTTTCTCCATCCATTTCAACAAAAACAATTTACTGTGACAATGAATGCAGAAGAAATATGAGAATCCAGCTGTCTTTTGTTAAACCAGATATATAAAGGGTCCGCAAAAGTATAAAACAATGCCACTATGCTCACTAAACAGTTTTTTTTTTTTTTGGTTTTGTAAGGTTTTTCATTAAAAATGTTCTATGTTAACCTATAATCGACTCGTTATTATTTAAAAGTGACATAAATACTTACGTTGTTCTGATACAATATCAAATTCTGTAAACATCAATAGAACACACAAACCAAGCTCTCTGGGTCGTCAACAATAATTAAGTGTGTAAAAAGGTTCTGCAGCCAAAAGGCTTGAGAATCAATGCTTTACAGCAGGAGTCGGAGAGCTAAAATCTGACAAAATCTGGCCCAGCGCCTGTTCGTGTAAATAAAGTTTTATTGGAACACAGCCACTCAATTCTGTATTGACCATGGCTGCTTTCCTGCTACAAAGGCAGAACTAAGTCAGCAGTTGCCATGGAGACCATCTGGCCAGTCAAGTCTAAAATAGTTACTATTTGGCTCTTTTCAAAAAAAAGTACACCTACCACTGATTCAGAGAAAACCTGCATTTCTAGCCTTTGTTATGGCAATAATTTCCTAACTGGCATTTCTGCCTCCATTCTCTCCCCATTCTATCCATTGTCCAAAGGCCAATGACCTTTCTAAAAACAGAGTTAATGTCATTCCTGCTGCTCCAGGCTCAGGATCGCCTTCAGAACCCAACTGAAATCCCTGAACACAGCATCCAGGCCTTTCCCCTTCACCACTGACCACTCAGCTCTGCTCTGCAACCATGCCAGGGGCTTCCCAGGATGCACCATGCTCTCTCCAATCTCCACTCTGAGCCCAGGGGGCTGGAACATTCTTCTCCCCTTCCCTTCCCTGCTCTCCCTACACCTGCAGAAGAGCCTTCCTGATGTCCTCCCCTGCACATCCCACCCAAGCCTGTGAAGTGGGCTTTTTTCCTATCATGTTCCCTCCTCAAGGCGCCATGAGACCAGCTACACTTCAGGATCTATTTGTCTGTCTGAACAGAGGGCCTTGTTGTTAGGTCGGAGGAACCAGGAAGGGCACTGCAACTGGAGCTGCGGAAGCTGTGTCGCCCCTCCCAACCTGACTTCAGGAACTAATGAACTGCCCCTTCCAGACATCACCTGACCTCCATCCTTAAAAGCTGCCCGCACCAAAGCCCATGCGCGCACTCACCTCCCTCCATCTTGGGTTTGGTGAGTTCTGCCCGGGAGCGCAGAAATACCCCCCCCCACTTTAAATTTCCTGGTGTACCTTTCTTCTTTCTCACCCTTTTGCCTCCTAAACCTTTCACTCGTGAGTGTAGAAATTGTTTCTCTATTTCCAACATCTAGCACTAGCAGATCTTCAGTGCAATTTGGTGAACTGATTTACTGAAAGGCAACAGAATCTTGAAAACTGCCTGTTGCGGGCCTTGTACCCAGTCTCCCATCGACACCCTAACCCTGTAACAGCCAGAGGCAACAGTATCCCCACTTTGCAAAGGAGGAAACAGGAGGCAAGGAACTTGTCATGTTACCACAAAGCTAACAGGAGGAGAGAATTTGCATCAAAATCCATTTGGCTTCAAATTGTAGCGTCTTTCCATCTTCCTTGACTTTCCTTATCCTGACTGATACCACTCTGAAGAGAAAGCCTAACGTATGTGATAGTATCAGGGAAAAGGCAGGATACAGCCAACCACTGAACAGCATGGTATGCTAGTGAAAGGAGAGTCCAACTGCGGTGAGAGAATCCTGGAGGTTAACAGTGGCATCTGATTCCTAAAAAAGTGGAATTTGAGATGGATTCTGAAGTATCAAGAGGGTGTGGGAAGTAGACAGAAAATCAAGAATATCCTAGTTGGGGGAAATATCTGAACAAACATCAAAGAATGGGAATGACCACTGAACAATAACGGAAAAGTCAAGAGGCAAGAGGCTTGGCGGCAGACAGGAACTGGGGTGAGTGGAGAGATGAGGGAGGAGGTCAGGAAACTAAAAGAAACTGCTATTTTTGTGTTTAAATATAGCTAAAACTAAACCCACATTCCTTAAAATACACACGAATTAATTAGCACTTGAACAGCACTTCACAGGTTATAAAAGCATCACACCCTGGTTGCTTAAGCCTAACAAAACCTTATGCTGTAATAAGTTTCCCTGATTTCTAGATAAACAAACTGAAATTCAGAAAGAGCCTTCAGAACTGACAAATGTAGGCATGAACTCAACCAGGATTTTCCACCAAAGAAACTTTTTAAAATCAAGGACTAGAAAAAAGTCCTAACTGAGAAAGATAAGGACAATGAAAATCAACATTATTTAATACAATCAAAAATCTTGTAAATTTACATCTGATTACAGAACTATGATTAGTTCGGCTTCTTGAACATACATCCTGCTTTCAAAAACACTGAAATGTAGCCGGTGCTCAAAAAGTATGTTGAATGAATTAATGTCAAAAAAGATACACATATTTGATTCTCTAAAGGCAGAGTCTCCCCATGAAGCTTTCTCATAAGTTAAACAGTAAAAGATCACGAGATTGTTTGACGGCCTTGTCCAGATGATGCGCTCCTGAAGGTCTTTTCCCATAGCACAACATTAAGTAAATGGGGACTGTACAACGAGGGTGTAAAAATCAGATTGAGAATATCTCAAGTAATCAGACCCTCACCCAACTGCGATTTAAAAAGAAAAGATCAATGATAAATATTGAGGGTACCATTTTCTACACCCAGAAAAAAATCAACTGTTAATACCCTAAGATCACGACGACGACTGAAAGTTTCACATTCACCAAAGCTTTATTTCACTGATTCTACGCACATTTTCCTTCACGTTAACATCCTTGAAATCAGTATGCATTCTATATTCAATTAAATACTCCAACTTCCTCTTATCAGTGCCCACATTTTTGCTACCTTTCCCATCTTAAAATGTGTCTTTCTTTCATATTATCTATGTAACCCCTCGCAAAGAAGGCTTGAACTACTAGATATTCATATTGCTTATATAAAATATGAAGTCAAGGCACTTCAAACTACAAAATTCAAGGATGAAAGGAACCAGTGGCTTCTCACCCTATACAGTTATATAAAACCAGGTAACGATATTTCAACAAGTCGTTCCTCTAGCCCCTCCCCAAGGTTAATACAAAGACAGCAAAACCCAAAACTTCACTGTAAGGGATTAATTGCCTTTGCATTTAATGTTGGGGAAGTGGCATGACTCATCCCCTCTGAGTGATATCTACTCTTCAAACACTATGAAAACTGTTCTGAAATTGAGGCCATTCGGGAACCCTTGTTATTCATCTTCTATCATTTTAATAGGCATTTCCTTTACAGGCATCTCATTTTCCTTTGTTTTCAAAAGCCATTTCCATACAATTTTCAGAGATCTCTACTCAGTATTAGCAAGACAGAGGACTCCAAGGCAGCTAGACCCCACAGTGGGGGCCTTACCTGAAGTGGCTGCAGGCACTCCCTGAGGCACTCACAGCATCTGGCCTGCCTTCAAACCCTGGTTCTCTGTCCAGTGGCTGGGCGAGTTAACGAGCCTGCATCTGGGTTTCTGCATTTAAAACTTGGAGAAGCAACAGAGCATCTGCCTCCTGGGCCAAGTGAAGATGAAAGTGACAGGTCAACAAAGCACTTGGAGCAATCTCAGCAACACAACATGCACTCAGTACCTGCTAGATGCCTTGAGCTCCATGCTGGGCCCTATACAGGTGAAAGGGGAAGGTAGGTAAACCCTACTGTGTAACACCTAAGGAGCCTGAAGTTTAAAGAAGATAGGCAAGCAAAAGGCCATAAATAAGGATGTGTGCTACCTGAAATAGTTATCTATCCAGCAGCAGTTCTGACAAGGAAAGGGAGCAGAACTGGGTGAAGGGGCAGAGACCACACACAGCAGAAGACTGCATGGATATTTAACACCTCCCAAAAAGCATCACCATAAGAGCACAAGCAAACAGTGGCTCTTCTTGCTTAGTTCTGGAAGCCCTCCTGGTTTGCATGTTTTGGATCTTGCTCACCTAGGCATAAAAGTTCCATTTATCCCACATTCCAGGCAGCCGGATGACTGATGACCAGAGGCCTGTCACCACTGTCAGTCAACATTCTTGCTGCCAGCAGGACAATTACTAACCTTCTTTAAGCCTGGATCTCCTCCTAATTCCAGAGAGAGAGAGAAAGATGGGAAAATAATGATCTCACACACAGCATTACCGACTCTTAGCACTAAGGCTGACCTGACCCACAGAAAAACCCAATTCTTAAAAAAAAAACAAGCCAAAAAACACATTTTACACAGTGCAATACTTTCATCAGGAGTTATGATTAAAGAACCTAGAAATCATTAGTTTTAAAAACAAAAAGGAAACCAAAACCAAAAGCCTCCTTTTTATTCATTCCACAACCTTCAAAGTCAAGAGCGCTAACTTTTAACCCCTATTCCCCATCCTCTCTAAGAGCTGTCGTTATCAAAAGAAGAAACAGACTGAAGCCTCAATGTCCCTTGGACTTTCTTCTTCATACCTACCCACCACAGGGACATGCAGAAAGACAGTCTAAAGTGTAAGATTAAGGTCCAACTCTAGGGAGGTACAGCTTGAACCAGAACAAAACCTCAAGAGCAAAATACCTCACAAACCACAAATAAATTTTACTACACCTTCAATTGTTCAGTGAAAGTTGCAGCCTCTCCTGAATCACTCATTTTCTATTAATTTCCTCTAACGAAAATTTCTTTCACTTCAAGGTTGAGTTTGAGCCACAAATTCTGCAAATCACATTACCCAACTTCCTAATGATTGCATTTTCCTTCATCACTAACTTCTATGGTAATAATGCAATTCAAACTAGCAATATCAAAACCATTTGACAAAATGGTAGTGATAAATGTGTTAACTCCAATGAGTTACTAAAGTCAAACATATGGATTAAAATAGAAAGCTTTGAACACATACATTAATTTAAAAAGTTGGTCATCACCACAACCAATTTAGAAAAAGGCAACAACCTGAATTATAAAACTCTTAAAGAATTAAAAATTTTACTTTACTTAAGGGTTTAAAATTGCAAAAACTTCCGATCAGTTTAGAGAACAAAACATTTTTGTAATGATTTTTAAAGAGAATAATGCCATTTTTGAAGTGGCACATTTAAAGTCACATTTAATTTTAATTCATTCAGCTTGGTGAAAAAGCTTCTAAATGAGAAAGAAATGGGCGCTTGAAGCAGGCAGGAAGACTCCTCACACACACACATACTCCTTCCTCCTGAGAGAAGTCACTACTTCATTCCAGTGAGGCTCAGCGCTCACCGTCTTGGCACATGCAAAATGAAACAAAAAGGACAACTACGTTCAATTAATATAAAAGAAAGAGAATCTTCAATAAATTAGTTATGTTATATAAAATCACCTAGCTTCAGCTTCAAATCCTATACATCTTTACAAATTTCCTTGAGCAGTTTCCTGCTTACTAATACAGGCACTGACGTCTCCCGGGGCCAAGGATCTCCAGATGTCCTCAGGGTCATGCGTCAAACTAAACCCTGCCGGGGAGAGATACAAGGTGCAGGGGGAAAAGTTACTCAAAGGGCCAAGGTGGAGGAAAGCTGACAAGACATCTGACCAGTTTCTTAGGGGAGGGAAGATGCATCTGGGGCAAAGCACTAGCCAAGATAAATCACTTTTAAGAGAAGAGTAAAAGTGCACAATGTCCAGCAAGATGACCGAACACGACACAAACCGCTCTGGCTTTAAACCTGAAACAAACCGAGTCTCTAGAATCACCTCTACGTTCAATTGTGCTTAAGCTCACATGTTGCGTGCACACACGCGCACACTCTACAAGGACACGGGCTTTACGGGGAACGCGAGGGCGGCACGAGACCCCCAGGTCCCACACCCCCACCTAAGACTCTGCGCCTGGGCCCGTGGAACGGTGATTTCAGGAAAGACATGCCCACTGAAGCCAATGCCCTAAGGTTCAGGGCTGGCTCTGCGGCAGGGACACGCAAAATCCAAGAATTTGGGAAGCTCAGAAAGGACCTGAAAGCTCGGGCAGTCAAGCTCCCTTTCTGAAGATGAAGAAAGCGGGGCAGATACCCTGGCTAGGACAGCGCGGGGGATCGCCACACAGGCTGGGCCCGGAACCGAGGCCCCCGACCAGGCCCCCACTCCCCAGGCACCGCCGCTCCGCACCTTTCCGCCGGCACAGAGACCCCAAAGGGACTGCTCGACTGCCCAGTTCCTGCCGCTACGTCCTTGGCTCCACGAACGCAGAGGCCGGCACTGACACTGCAGACGGCCGGGAACGGGCGGGGAGGACGCGGGTTCTCGCCCAGCTCTAGCCTGCCCGGCTCGGCGACCTTGGTCACTTACATAAGCCCGCAGGCCACCTCGTCCGCCACAGGAAAGGGACGAGCACGCCCTCCCGCCCGTGAGAACGACACGTCGGCGAGCCGCGCCGCGCCACGTTCCCCGGAGGCTTCCCGCCGCCGCCGCCGGCCCCGCGGCCCTGGCCGGGCCCACCCGACACGGACGCCGGCCCACGCGCCGGCCAGCCCAGCCCCCGGCCGGCACGAGCGCGCAGCGACGTCCCGGGGCGCCCGGGCCCACGGGGTCGCCGAGCAGACGCGCCGCGGTGCCGCCCGGAGCCAGGGCGCGCTCGGGACAGCGCCTGCCGGGCCACGAGGCGCGGCGGCCGGCCGAGGGCAGGAGGGCCCGGGGCGCGCCCCACGCGCGGGCGCCTTACCTTCGGCCACGTCCTCGTCGATGGCTCCCTTGACCTGCGAGAAGCACCACTGGAAGTCGTTGCCGCCCGCGGGGCAGCAGCCGCCGCCGGCTCCTGCAAACACACAACCCGGCGCGTCAGGCGGGCCGCGGCCCCCGCCCCGGACTCGCCCCCGGCCGCGGCGCGGGCCTCTCACCTGCCATAGCCGGCGGGCGGCGGGCGCGCTGAGGCGGCGGCGGGGGCGGCGCGCCGGCCGCGCCGACTGCGGCTGACGGGAGGAGGCGGCCGCCGCGCTGCTGCCGCCCTGGAATCTCAGCCCCGGCCGCCCAGCCGCCGCCGCCGCCGCCGCCGCCGCCGGGAAGTGATTTTTTTTTCCCTTTTCAAAATGGCGCCCAATGCCCGTCGCCCCGCTCGATGACGTCATCCCTCCTCCGCCTCCTCCGAGTGAGCCGCGGGCGGGGGGCGGGAGCTGTCCGGGGAGGGCGCCCCCGGCGCGGGGGCGGGGCCGGCACGGCCGCGGGGGCTGTCGGGGGTGCTTCGCGCGCCGACGGCGCCTGCGCACAATCCGCCGCGGGCCGCAAGCCGTGCCCCGCCCCCTGGCCTCTGGCCACGGCTCCGCCCAGGGCCGGAAAAAGGGACTCCTCAGTGGCGTGGGCCGGCTTCTTGCCCCTCGGGTTTCTTGACGTTTGGGGTGATCTCGTGCTTGGGACTCAGTGACAGGTGCTCCCTGGAAGACCATCAGTAGGGCCACCGCCGGCAGCCTGGCTCTCTCAGAATGATGTAAGAGAGCGCGAAGCTCTGTCCCCAGGGACTCGGCGGGTGGACCCCGGTGGTGGCCGCGACTCTACCCCCCGAGCTTCTCCACAGGGCGCGCCCGCCCGGCAGTGCTTCACGCACGGCCCCGCCCCTGCCGGGCCTCGGCCAATGGGAGCGTGGTCCCTCCGCGAGCCCTGCCCGACATGCCTAGCCTCTACCCCGGGCCCCGCCCCTTCCGGGTCTCGGCCTATGGGAGCGCGGTTCTTCCGCGAGCCCCGCCCCACATGCCTCGCATCTACCCGGGCTCCGCCCCTTCCGGACCTCGGCCAATGGGAGCGCGGTCCTTCCGCGAGCCCCGCGGCGGCGCACGTCAGGGCTGCCACGTGCCGCGCAGGTCCCTTTCCGGGGGGCCGGAGCCGCCGGGCAGTGGCGGCGGTGCTCGGCCGACTGACCCCCCTTGGACTGACCCCACTCCGAGCTGAACCCCTTTAGGCTGACTCCCTCCTCGGGCCTTACCCTGCCGGCCGGCTCTGCGCGTCCTGCTGTGTGAGCGCGCGGAGCAGGGACCGTCCCGGTCCTGGGAGCCTGGGAGCGCTGGCTCGCTGCTGTCCGACTCAGTGGGGGGCTCCCAGGCGCGTGGAGCCCTCGCCTACCAGCAGGAGGAAAACTTTCGGCGTTGGGTGGCCACGGTGGCTCAGTTGCAGAGTTCTCGCCTCCCATGCCGGAGACCCGGGTTCGGTCCTGGTGTCTGCCCATGTAAAAAAAAAAAAAAGCTTTCGGCGTTGGAGCTCCGCGGGGTTCATCTTTTTCCCTAGCGGGCTTGCTTTCAGAGGCCCAGGGACAGGTCACCTCCACTAAGGAGATTTTCGGCAAGCGAAGCCGTAACTGCCCTCGCAGTGGCTGCCTCACCCTTCTGGAGGCCGAGCAGCTCCTGCCGGTGCGCGGGGAGTGGTGCGCGAGCCGGGGGTCAGTGAGGAACACAGCGGGTAATGGAGAAAGAAAAATGTAGAAGTCAGACCGTGTTACATAGCAAAGTACCGAAAGAAAGGGTGTGCATGGAAGAAAAAGGCAATTTTTATCAGGATGTGTATTCCTTTTCAAGAACTATCTTAAATTACTACCACCCTTAGGCTTAAAACAACAGCAATGTTTAGTTTTACAGTTCTGAAGACCAGAGGTCTGAAATCAAGGTGTCGGCATTGCATGGCGGAGGGGGGATCCCCTGAGCCAGTATGACCTCATCTTAACTCGACCACATCTGCAGAAATCCTATTCCAAATGAGGAGACATTGCCAGGTTGTGGACGTGGATTTGGGAGACACCATTCCACTCCTGTGCAAAGGCCCTGAGGCAGGCCTGACCCACCTGTCGCCAGTAGGTGTGAAGGGAGGAAAGGGAGGGGTGAGGAAGAGGCTACACCTAATGCAGGTTAGATTGGGAAGGGAGAGAGGGGGAAGTGGCATAAAATGCATAACAAAAGTTCCTTTTGGCAGGCACACACCTAGCCTACACACACACACAGCTCTCACTGCAGTTGGCACCTGAAAAGAACTTGCATTCTCCCCTGAGACGGAGGCCCAGACCCTCATGGGGTCAGCCCTTGGAGGTCTCGATTTCCCTGAGAAGTCCGGGGCTGTGGGGACCAGGTAGGAGACTAGGTGTGGCTGTGCTGGGCAGGCAGTGTCTTGGTTGACTTGGGCTTCCCTGGGACCCCTGTGACTATCCTGCTGAGCATAGGCCGTGAGACCCAAGGGTGGAAGCAGGGGTGTTGGGTGGGGCAGGGGGCCCTAAGGTGGTCCAGGTTGTGGGGGTGCAGAGGGGCTGAAGACTTGAGCTTCAGAGGCGCAGCCTGTGGGTGGGCAGACAGAATGTGGTCGCTGTGCCTTGATCTTGTGAGCGCGGAGAGTGTGAACGTGGGTGGAGACCAGGACGCAACTGCAAGCTGACCCTAGGTGAGTTTGCTCAGGGGTGCAACCCAGGGGTGGGCGGGTGAGGCAGGGGGGCCCCAGGGAAGACCAGGAGTGGGGCAGAGGGGAGAGGCAGTTAACTCTCAGACACTTTAACCACGGAAAAGATACATCTTTGGAAAGAATGGTAAGAAAGTGAGCTTTGGTGTAGATTGTGGTTTGTATTGTTAATTAGCGCCTATTAATTTAAAATTAAAAACTAGATGTAGCCTGCAAAAGTGACAGTTCCTAAAATGGCCTTTGTCCTGCCCCACTGAGCATCAGCTGATCAGTAAGAGGTTTCCAGCTGCTTTTATATGACATTAAAAAACTTTAAATATCTCCGTGAGATACTGTGTCTGGGTTCTAATTGCTGTTTACAGGAACGCGGGTGTGGCGAGGCGATTTTCTTTTACGGTCCTGTTTTGGCTCATAGCTGAGTTGTGGGATGCCTGGTGCTGCCCGCTCTAGCCTCCACGTTCCCGCATTGGGACTGAGTGATAAAAAGGAGTCACTACTGATGTGAACGGTGGGGACACATCTGGGAAGCGTAATGCTGGAAAAAAGGACCAGATCGCAGAGAGTCTGTGTTGTGTGTTTCCATTTAGGGGAAGCTCTAAACAGGCAAAACTAAAGTGCTTGGGGCCCTGGGTGCAGGGTGGGCAGGGACAGATCAGACAACAGCAAGAGAGAACTTCCTGAGGTGTTGGAAAGTTCTAGACCTTCATCTGGGCTGTGGTTCCTGGGTGTACACACTTGGCAAAATATGTGAAATTATATCTTTAACGTGGGTACATTTTTGTTGCATCTATATTATACCTCAATAAAATTGATTTTTTAAAAAATCTAGTAAGATATTGGGTAATTGGAGCTGAAGGGATACAGACTGTGCAACAGGACTGGATACAAAAACTCAGAAATGGACAGCACAATACTACCTAACTGTAATATAATTATGTTAAAACACTGAATGAAGCTGCATGTGAGAATGATAAGGGAGGAGGGCTGGGGCCATAAGTGAAATCAGAAAGAAAGATAGATGTTAAAGATCGAGAATGCCTGGAGTATTTAATAATAGTGAAATGTACAATGTACAAATTTTAAAAATGTTTTTGCATAAGGAAGAACAAAGGAATGTCATTGCAAGGTACTGAAAATAGATGATAATTAATACTTTAAAATATCACCTTATGTGTGAGACTAAAGCAAAAAAATGTTTATTTGTTACAAAATTTATATTTTGACTAGAGCATTTCCCAATATAACTCATGTAGATAGTTTGATTGAATGTCATTAGTGCTTGGAATCTCAGGTAGCACATGAGATTTTGTTGGTTTGTCCAGAGTGATGCCCCGATGAATCCCAGAATGATTTGATCAGTGACTGGAAAAGTATTTGCAAGCCCCTTTCAGGGAACGGTGAGAGCGGGGAGAAATTCAACTTCCCCAAGTTGAATTCTTGATATTCCCACAAGCAGTGTGGACAACCAAAGCTATAGGCTGAGCCCCCAGTCTTGGGGTTTGTTCATATGAAACTTAACCCCACAAAGGATAGGTCAAGTCTACTTAAAATTTAGGCCTAAGAGTCACCCCCAGGAGGGCCTCTTTTGTTGCTCAGATGTGGCCTCGCTCTCCAGCCAACATGATGAGCAGTCTCACCACCCTCCCCATCTCTGCGAGGGACATGACTCCCAGGGATGTGTTCCTTCCTGGCAACGTGGGACAGAGATCCTGGAATGAGCTGAGACTCGGCATCAAGGGACTAAGAAAAACCCTAGAATGAGCTGAGAATTAACATCAAGGGATTGAGAGAACCTTCTCGACCAAAGGGGGAAGAGTGAAATGAGACTAAGTGTCAATGGCTGAGAGATTCCAAACAGAGTCGAGAGGTTATCCTGGAGGTTATTCTTACGCATTAAGTAGATGTCACCTTGTCATTCAAGAAGTAGTGGAGAGGCTGGAGGGAACTGCCTGAAAATGTAGAGCTGTGTTCCAGTAGCCATGTTTCTTGATGATGACTGAACAATGATATAGCTTTCACAATGAGACTCTGTGAATGTGAAAACCTTGTGTCTGATGCTCCTTTTAGCTACTATATCAAAAGAAGAGTAGAACATATGGAATAAAAATAAATAAGAGGGGGAACAAATGTTAAAATAAATTCAGCTTGAAATGCTAGTGGTAAATGAAAGCGAGGGGTGAGGGGTATGGTATGTATAATCTTTTTTTCTCTATTATCGTTTTATTTCTTTTTCTGTTGTCTTTTTATTTCTTTTTCTAAAATGATGCAAATGTTCTAAGAAAAGATGAATATGCAACTATGTGATAATATTAAGAATTACTGATTGTATATGTAGAATGGAATGATATCTTAATGTTTTTTTGTTAATTTTTTTAATTAATAAAAAAAGTTTAAAAAAAAAATCTAACTTAACCGTGTATCTAATTTTTTTCCACCAAGCCTGAAAAGTTTGAACATTATCACAGAGGGGCACATCCTGTTAATTGTTCTTCCCCACATACTATTTTTTTTTTAATTTATTTGATTTATTTAGACCTCAGCTGCTAAATAGCATTTAAATTACCCAATATGGATTACATTATTTCAAGTTCAGATTAAGTAGCAGGATCAGAGTTCTCTGGGAGCACCTATGAGCAGCACATGCAGTCTTCCTATCTAAAATAAACCAGATTGAGAAACTTGTTCTAGCAAGGGGCACCCTGATCAGCACCTCTTGAGAGCTGGCCATGGGTCCTACAGGCCACTCATGCCCAGCTGTGCTGCCTGCATCCCACCCCCGGCTGGGCCGGCAGGCAGGTGGCAGCTGCTGGCTATTTGCCCCTGACTTTTACAACTCACTGCTTCTCTACGGCTTGAGCTCAACACGGTATTACACTTCATTCCATCTTTTTTCTTTACTCCTGCCAAAAAGGATCAAATCCTAGTATTCTTCAAATGATGAAGGGAGGAAGGGAGGAAGGAAGAAGGAAGTGATAAGTAACTTTAAAGGACCGAGTTTAGGCATGTCATGACATCGGTGTGGCTCAGACCCTTCAGCGAACAGACCTGGGCCCTGAGCTAGGCCCTGGGATTAATGGAATACGGGGGCAAACTAGTACCCTTTAATTTTGTTTTTAATTGTGATGGTCAGTCTGTATGTTTTTGTTTCTTATTGTACAAGTAGTGTTTCATGATTCTGTTCAAATTCATTGTCATTGTTGAGACAGATAGTTGCTCTTAAGATAACTAATCAAAAGGAAAATGTGATAGAAATGGGACTGTTGCCAGTGGACCGAGTCTCAGAATAAAGTGGAGATAATGGACAGCCTGGCTCAGAGAGAGGTCAGTCCCTGTCGTGCACTCACCCGTGGGAGGAACCCACTCCAAGGTCTTAACTGTAATTGAACAGCCACCAACAAACCCCCTGCAATCAAGAAAGCAAACTTGTGAAAAATGAAAAGTGGAGCAAGATGGCTGGCGGAGACCATGCCACTGCATGACCAGAAAAGAAATCGCAACTGTTGACCAGAGCCTTTGGTCCAGTTTCCAAGGAGCTCTTTGGAAGAATGACGAAAAGGGGACACTGCTAAGTAAACTAAAACGGCCTGCTTGGGGCGTTGCTGGGGGGGCGCTTTACTGAGAAGGGATTCTCCAGAAAACAGAACAATTGGCCGGCAGGGGCTTTCTGGGCCACCTGAACAGATAAGCAACACCTGGTGACGTAACTTGTTTAGGCCCACGCACAAACATACGCATCGATGTACGTCTGTAACTCTCTGTGAGCCCCCCAACTCCCCCGTGTAAAATGAAACCTCATGTCAGCCGATCAGAGCATCTGCCCCCAGCTTCTGCGTTCTGAGCTTCCCCCGCCACCCCCTGGGGAGCTCCAGATTCAAGAACCCTTAGTAAAGCTGTGCGGATCCTAAATTGCAGGAAAAGGTTGTCTTTTATTAGAAAGGAGGGAGGGAGGGGGGCAGGGTGTCACTACAGCGGCTCTCTCTGCCTGGCTGGGTGTTCAGGCCGAGGCTGCAGGTCACCTGCTCAGGCCCTGGGTGCCTCTCCATCCTGCTCCGCGGTGGGGGCCTGCTCCCCTCCCCCATTCTCCAGAGTTCATTACCTGCTGAGCTGTGTGGGGCTCCGAGAGCATTGGGTCCGCAGAGTCATGGCCCCCAAACGCGGTGCCCTGGTCCCCAGGAGTCTGGATTACCCACCTCATGTGGCAAGGGGGACTTTGCAACTGAGTAACTCCACAGCCCTCGATATGGGGGGGTCTCCCTGGCTGACCCAGGTGGGCCCAGTGTGATCACAAGAGCACTTGGGAGGAGAGCCCTTCTTCTAGCAGGGTTGGTGAGACAGTGATGGGAACTGCAGGGGGGGTCCGAGCCCCCTTGCTGAGCCAGCTTCTGGGAAGGCCTGGGGTGGGGGAGGCAAGCCACCTCGGGGGGCCAAGGCAGCCAGCCGGCAAGGAGACCTCAGGCCACGGCCAGCAGCGAGGACCAAGTCCTGCCAACTGCTTGCAAGGGTTTGGAAGCAGGCTTCATCCCAGGGCTCCAGAAAGGACCCCAGCTCAGGGGACCCCTTGATTTCGTCCCATGAGCTGCTCAGTGGGGAATTGGCTGCCATGGGGTCCCCAGCCTCTGACTTACAGAACCATGAAGTGACAAACGGATGCTCTTTTGAACCCTGAGGCCTGGGGTCCTTTGTCACGGCAGCAATAGAAAGTGAATGCACGTGCTTGTGCAGAAACAGGTGTGCTTGGGTTGCTCGTCTGGCTGGCCTTTACCGTCCTGGGGACTGGGCTTTTAGTTCAGTCATTGACTGAGTGTCACCTGCCTAGTATTTGCATGGCAGGGTCATGGAGCCACTTCTGGGGGCCCGTGGGGGCAGGTATGAGGGAGAGCCCACCTGTGCTCCCCACTGCCTCTGCTCCCAGGGGTCCCAGAGCACCCACAGAGCACTTTGCCTGCTTTCACCTAGTGCTCAGGAGATCCCACAAGCAGATGAGGAAGCAACTTGCCCAAGGCTGCACGACCGCTCAGAACCACAGCCCAGGTCTAACCTCAAGGCCGGGCCCCTCAACCTCGAGACCAGATGTCGTAAAACGTGAAGTGAGGTAGGACCCAGCCTCCACCAGAGAACCACACTTGTATATTTATGGAAAGGGCAGGTGGTCTCCCCAGGATCCCTGCCCCCGGGCCTGGCAGGCTGCTCGTCCCAATGCCTGGGGCCTGGCGGGGGAGAGCACTCTCAGTGGACTTGGGGACGTCCTGCGGTTGCTTTGTACCCCCCATCCCAATTCGATTTCCTGGGGCCCACGGTGGCCCGCAGCCCTGCTCTGTCCTGCACGCCCCTCCCCTTTCCCTCGGCCCTCGGAGCAGCTCCAAGGACCTCGCAAGGACCAGCCCTTCCTCCTGCCAGTTCCCCAGCCAGCCCTAACCGGGTTTTGGCGTTCCCTTCCTCTTGGGGAAAACCGGAATAGCAATAGCATTGCCTTCAAGAAGTCCATTCAAAGGCAGCCAGGCTGGGAGGTATCTCCACGTGGAGCCGTGGAGCCGGGGACAGGAAGGCTGCCAGGTGGGAGCACTGTGCCCCCGTTGTCCCCCTGGATTCTCTCCTATCGGGCACGGACTTCCTTTCCCGAACGGCAGCCCTCAGGTCAGAACCAGAGAATGGACCACTGAAGCCTGCCGGTGGAAGCTGTGGTATGCCCCAGAAAAGCCACATTCTTTAATCTGCATTGAATATTGCTGGGTCGGAGCTTTTTAATTATCCATGGACATGTGCCCCACCCAATTGTGGGTGGTAATTTTTGATTAGATGGTTTCCATGGAGAAGTGTCTCCACCCATTCAAGGTGGGGTTGCTTCCTGGAGCCCTTTAAGGGGGAATCATTTTGGAAGAAGCTTTAGAGGCACCAGAACCGACAGAGCCCACAGAACAGGCAGAGCCCCGGGAAGCCACTGAAGGGAAAGCTAGCAGATCTCGCCATGGGCCTTTTCAGCTGAGAGAGAAACCCTGAACATCATCAGCCTTCTTGACCCAGGTGTCTTCCCCTGATGCCTTAATTTGTACATTTGCATAGGCTGGCCTTAATTTGGACAGTTTTACATCCTTAGAACTGTAAACTTGCAATTTAATAAATTCCCTTTTTAAAAAGTTAGTCCATTTCTGGTCTATCACATTCCGGCAGCTTCTATGAACTAGAACACCAAGTCCTCACTGTTGGGTTAAACGTTAAAACGATGAAGCACAGGTGTAGGAGGGAAATGGGGCAGCCACTAGCTGGGGCAGCCCCCCCCCCCACCTCCCCAGGCCTGGGAGGACAGCAGACGCTGGGTGCAGTCAGGGTCTCCCGCCTCCCTGGCCGTCTGCAGCCCGCCCACGGCTCCCACGGATGTCTGCGTCCTAGTTCCTGGGACTGGTGAATGTGGGAACAGGAGGGACCTGCGGGTGGGATTAAGTGAAGGGTCCGAGATGGAGGTGATACTGGACCTAGGGCGAGTCTGAGGGCATCACAGTGGTCCTTAGAAGGGGGGCCGGGACCAGATCTTGTAGTTTGTAGGCGCACGTGTGCATGTGCACAGTTTGTAGGTCCACGTGTGTGTATGTATGTGTGTGTGCATAGCGTGTAGGTGCACGTGTGTGGGTGTGTGTGCACGTACATAGTTTGTAGGTACACGTGTGTATGTGTGTTTGTGCATAGTTTGTAGGTGCACGTGTGGGTGTGTGTGTGCATAGTTTGTAGGAGCACTTGTGTGTATGTGTGTGCATAGTTTGTAGGTGCACGTGTGTGGGTGTGTGTGCACGTGCATGGTTTGTAGGTTCACGTGTGTGTATGTGTGCATAGTTTGTAGGTGCATGTGTGTGTGTGTGTGCATAGTTTGTAGGAGCACTTGTGTGTATGTGTGTGCGTAGTTTGTAGGTGCACGTGTGTGTATGTGTGTATGCTCATACTTTGTAGGTTCACGTGTGTATGTGTGCATAGTTTGTAGGAGCACTTGTGTGTATGCGTGTGCTTAGTTTGTAGGTGCACGTGTGTGGGTGTGTGTGCACGAGCATAGTTTGTAGGTTCACGTGTGTGTATGTGTGTTTGTGCATAGTTTGTAGGTGCCCGTGTGGGTGTGTGTGTGCATAGTTTGTAGGAGCACGTGTGTGTATGTGTGTGTGCATAGTTTGTAGGTGCACGTGTGTGGGTGTGTGTACACGTGCATGGTTTGTAGGTTCACGTGTGTGTATGTGTGTATGCTCATACTTTGTAGGTTCACGTGTGTGTGTATGTGCATAGTTTGTAGGTGCATGTGTGTGTGTGTGTGTGTATGTGCATAGTTTGTAGGTGCACGTATCTGCAGTAGATGTGTGTGCACATCTGCGGCGTGTGTCTGTACGTGTGTAGGGTCCCATGGAGCTTGTGGTCCCCACAAGGGGCCCCAGCAGCAGGCGGGGAGGAGGGTCCCTGGCTGCGACCAGGAGCGAGGATGCTGTTCTCAGGGAGGGTGGGGTGGACCCTCCCACTCCGGCCCCAGATTTGAGCGTACTGATGCAGATTTCATGGAGCGCAGGCTTGAACTCACAGCTAAATTGAGCGGTGAAGTCAACGCTGTGCCTCTGCCACCTGATGTTTCCGGTGGAGGCATGCACGCCGTGGGGCTTGTGTCCACGCAGGCACACTGCTTGGTTGGATGGGCCAGGCCCTGTGAGCCCCTGCTCTCTGAGGTCTTCCTCAGGGTCCCCGGCCTGGTGGGGACCCCAGAGTGTTGCAGGGGCTCAAAGAGAGCTCGGGTGACCCAAGAAGGAACTGGGGAGACACCTCCACCTAATCAAATTTAATACCCACACTTGATTGAGTCACATCTCCATGGAGATAAGCTAATTAAAATCCCCAGCACGCAGTACTGAATAGGGATTAGAAGAAACCGTTGCTCCCCCAAGGTTGGTTAGGCTTTTCTAGGGTGCATAAACCTTTTCAAACTGGCACAGTTTGTCACGACTGATGAACCAATATTGGTGCATTTTTAGTAACACACGCCCACCATGAGAGCGTCACGTTTCCCCACTCTAAAAGTGTCCCATGCTCCACCTGCCTACCCCACTCCCCACCCCCACTGGCAGCCACTGTTCTTTTTACTGTCTCTATGGTTTCGCCTTTTCTAGAATATCACTTTGTTGGAATCACATTCTGCAGCCTGTTCAGACGTCTTCTTCCCCTAAGCAATACGCATTGAAGGCTCCTCCTGTCTTTTTGTAGCTTGATGGCTCATTTCCTTTTATCACTGAATAATATTCTATTTTATGGATGTGCCACAGTTTGTCTATGCGTTCACCTTTTGAAGGGTTTTTTGAAATTATGAATAAGTCTGCTACAAACTACCATGTGCAGTCTTTGTGTGCATGTAAGTTTTCAAATCATTAGGGTAAATATCTTGGAGCACAATTGCTGGATCAGATGGTAAGACTGTTCAGATTTGAAGAAACTGCTCAACTGTCTTCCAAAGTGGCTGCACCATTCTGCGTCCCCACCAGGAGTGAGAGAGGGTCCCCATGGCAGCACATCCCCTCGGCACCCGTGTAGATTTGAGCTCTCGTCGTGGCGGTGACAGCACCTCGCTGCTGTTTTCATGTGCGATTGCCTAATGGTATAGGTTGCTGAGCATCCTGTCATATGCTCATTCACCACCTGTGTGTCCTGATGAGGTGTCTGTTCAGATCATTTTCCTATTTTCTAAATGGCAAAAACATTTTTCAGATTGTTGAGTTTTAAGAGTTCTTTGTATATTCAAGTCTGTAGCTCGTCTTTTCATTCACTTGACAGTGTCCTTCACAGAGCAGAAGTTTTAAGTCTAATGAAATTCAATGTACCCATTTTTTCTTTCATTGATCATGCTTTTGGTGTTGCATCTAAAAACTCCTCAGGAAACCAAGGTTACCTAGGTTTTCTCTTATATATCTTCTAGAAGTTTCATAGTTTTGCATTTTACATTTATGTCTGTGATCCATTTTGAGTTAATTTTTGTGAAAGTTGTAGATCAGTTACGTTTACTTTTTTTGCCTGTGAATGTCCATCGTTCCAGCACCATTTGTTGCAAAGACGATCCTTTCCTCACTGAACTACATTTTGCTCGTTTGTCAACGATCAGTTGACTACATTTGCACGTTTCTGGCCTCTATTCTGTTCCAATCATCTAGTTGTTCATGCTTCTGCCAGTACCAGGCTGTCTTGGTCACTGAAGCTTTGTAGTAAGCCTTGAGGTTGGGTCCGTCATCCTCTGACTATGTTCTATCGGGTTGGCTCTTCTGGCCCTTTGTCTTTCCATATAAACTTCAGAATCACCTTGTTAATATTCATAAAATAGCTTGCTGGGATTTTGATTGAGACTTGGGAAGAACTGACATCTTAATAAAATCAAGTCTTCCTTCCATCAACGCAGAATATCACTCCATTTATTTACAGCTTCCTTGACTTCTTTTTTCAGAGTTTTGTAACTTTCTTCATATAGATCTTATATATATTTTGTTACATCTGTTGACACGTAACTTCATTTTTTGGATGCTAATATATATTGTGTTTTTAATTTCAAATTCCGACTTTCATTGCTAGTATATAGGAAAACAATTGACTTTTGTATATTAACTTTGTCTCCTGTAGCTTTTCTATAATCATTTATTAGTTCCAGGAGATTTTTTGTCTATGTCTTGGAAAATTTTCTTCACAGACAGTCATGTCACCTGTGAGCAAAGACATCTTTATTCCTCCTTCCCAATCTGTTTACCTTGTATTTCCTTTTTCTTATCTTATTGCAATTACAGATGGGGAAGGGAGTCAAGTATAACGAAATGTTGGGGCCGACTGTAGACGCCCCTTCCTTCACCTGAGACCATTCTGTGCACGCTCTCTCCACCTGGAGCTTGCCCCCCATGCTTGTGCCTGGTCTTCTTTCCATGAGTGTGCAACCCATGTCCACGAGACTCCCAGCCCCAACCCCTACAGGGCCCGCCTGGCGCACAGGGGGGCCACGCGCCCCCCAGCCCAGCCTGAGTGCCCTGGTGCCAGGAACACCCAGAGGCGTGCTTCCCGCAAACCCCCCTCTGCACGCAGCAGGCTGGCCTGGGCACTGGAAGTGACCCAGGTTTTATGGAATAAGAGGTGTCAGGAGATGCGATTGAGGACCCAGACAGCTGTTTGCCATGATCCTGAGGAAGCTTTGTTAATGTCACGTGCCCAGTAACCCTGGGCTGGGAGAAGACAGCGTGTGCCTCCTGCACACCCCCCGCGGGGGTTGGGGGTGCTCTGTGGTGGGCAGGGTCTTTCTAGAGAGCGGCTGACTTCCTGGGTGCTGGCCAGCATTCCTGGATCTTTTGTGGGTCCTTGGGGCATCAACTCTGGGTGGCAATGGAGAGCCTTTGTGTCCCTCCTGGAATTTCAATCTTCCTTGTCTTCTCTGGGCCCTTGCGATTCTCACAGATTTTAAAGATGCATTGTTGTTCTTGCTATAATGTCATTCTAAAAGAACAAGGGACACGTTTCAATGTTACAGTACAGGTTTGTCTGTGACAGAGGTCATTCTGGATCCTTCTTTTCCCCCTTTTGGTAGCCTTCTGTGCCAGTTGGCTGAGGAGCTTGGGGGCGGATTCCCGGCAGGCAGAGTCCCGGCGCACTCCCTCCCCTCCCTGGGCTCTTGACCAGTTTCCTGGCTGCTCCCTCCCTCCCTCTGCTGCTGCCTGTGCCGCCCCCTGCGGGCCCCCCCACAGCCCTCCCTGCGGCCCCCCCACCCTGTGGCCCCTCTGAGGCCCTGTCTGCCCCTCCCCAGCAGCGCAGCCTGCAGGGGGCATAGGGAGGCGCTGGCCACCCTGGGGTCAGGGGCAAAGCCCTCTCGGGAGGAGGGAGCCAAGCCCGGCTTCTGGATGCATGCAGCCAGTGGGTGCAAAGTGGGTACCGCAGGCTGCCCGTGGGTGCCGGGGGTGGGGCTGCAGCACCCCATGGTCGGCCGGGCTCAGTGGGTGAGCTCCTGGGCAGGTACCGCTGGCCCGGCAAGCCTGTTCTCTCCCGGGGGCAGGAAGGCCTTGAAGCCCCACCCCAGGCGCTGGGCCTGAGCCCCCTGCTGCTCCGAGCATGTGTCCCAGCTCTCCTGTGGGCTCGGGGGCGGCTCCGGCCACTTTGCGTGGGGTGTCCGCTCAGACGAGGGGAGTCCATGTCTGCCAGCCCCTGCCGGGTCTCCACTCTGCTTACTGCCTCTTACAGGTGTGTTGGCCTCCTGACCTGCCAGCACACGGGCACGGGAGAGGCCAGCTCAGGGGTGGACCCGAATGTGGACCAGGTCTGGGAGATCCCATTAGATGGGGCCAGACTGAACCCAGTGGGCCTTCGCCGGCATGGCTGGACACCTCCAAGCAAAGGAGACTCAGAGGCAGAGCCAGACGAGGCCAGATGAGGCCAGACAAGGCCAGAAGCCGTTGGGAACCAGAGGAACAGATGCAGGAGGAGATGCGGCCATGTTAGGAGGCCGCCGCAACCGCAGCCCCCCAGCAGTCATGTCAGGAGGCCGCCGCAAACTGCAGGCCCCCAGCGGTCATGTCAGGAGGCCACCGCAACCCACAGCCCCCCAGCCATATGCTGCCCCTGCCTGGGGGCCTCCCCCACCCAGACAGTAACTTGCTGGGGTGTCAGCCGACTGATGTGTGCCATCGTGGCCTCGGCACCCTCCAACACCCCGGGCGGCCACCTGCTGCCCTCTCTCCTCTCCGTGTCCCAAGCCTGGCCCCCTCTGCCTCGCAGGCCGGGTGGACGGGGCCTCAGGGGCACCCCAGCTCCTGCTGCACAGATGCACAGGACAAAGGGAGGCTGGCCACTGGACCTCTGCTGTCTTGCATCCCCTGTGGCTCTATGGAGGCCGGCTCTGCTGCATCCCTAGGGGCTCTTAGCCGATAGAACCCAGGCAGCTGTGCCATGGTCCCCACCCGGCCTTGGCAGAGCAGGCCTTCATCCTCTGCCCTGCTGCCTCGTGGGTGCCCAGGTATTGGCCTGACTCGTGGGGCCCTGGCTGGCCGCAGCATCTCATGGGTTTATATTCCTTGGTCCAGGAAGCAGAGCCCCAGGCTCAGGGCGCGCCAGTCCAGCAGGAGAGGCTGAGCTGCCACCCCCTCCCCCCTCTTCCCCTGCAGGGGAAGTGTACAAAGAAGGGGTGCACCTGGGGGGTGGAACTACAGAAGGTTCTGCCCCATGGGTGGAGGGATTGCCTGAGCTGTGAGTGCTGATGGCGTAGGGGGCCACGAAGGGACTCTTCATGCCCTCAGGCAATGAGAAGGGAGTAGAGCTGTTCTACACCCCAGGACAGAAACTTGGGGAGGCCCCTGGCCACTGAGCTCAGGGGGTACAGACGGGGTGGAGGGTCCCAAGAGTGCGACAGCTTAGGTCCAAGGTAGGGCCACCCTGTCAGGCATCTTGGCCGTCAGGTGAGACAGGTGGGGCCAGGTGGACTGCATGCCTTTTCCAGAGGCTCAGAGAGGTTAGGTGACTTCTCCTGGGTTGCTCAGCTCAGGAGTGGCAAAGGTGGGCTGGCACGGATTCTTTGACCACAAGGCTGCTGCCAGCTCTGACCCCTGCTCCTTCCCTTTCCTAGTACCCAAAACTGGCCACTGATCAGACTCATTTAGGGCTGAAGAAACAGATTGCGGTGCCCTATTCCCAGACACTCTGATTCCAGGGCTTGGGGTGGGGCCATCTCTAGTGTATAAAAGCTTTCCAGCCGGGGTGGAGGGGAAGGTCTGGGGAAAGCAGCCTGCAGGGCCTGGCTGAGTTTCTCAGGTCTCGGGCCCTGCAGACTCCACGCCTGCTCAGCTGTATATTTTGTTTTTTCCATTTTGCCTTTTGGTGTCTTGGGAGAGATTCCTTGAAAAGTTCTTTGGTCTCTTGGCCAAGTTTATGGCAAAAGTGACTTTCCAGCCCCTCAGGCAGGAGCCCGGGCAGCTGAGCCCCAGAGGAGTCCTGAGTGAGTGTGGGTGTGTGGGTGGGTGGATGGCAGGGTACGGCTGGCCTGGGTGGAGGGACAGGTCCTGGCACAGAGTGGCTGGAACAGCTGGGCGGGAGATGCCTTCCCCTGGGGCTGCCCTTTGTCCTCCTGGACACACCTCAGGCACTTGGGGTGAAGGAGTAGAAGGCCTTAGGCCATCTCGGAGGAGGTGGCTCTTGGAAGGGGGTACCCAGGGTGGCTGGGAGGGCCCAGAAATTCTGGGCCCTGCGGCTGCTGGGGGCTGGGCCACCAGGGGCCGGGGCCGAAAGGTGGCCCTAGGATTCCCGGATGCAGGATGTGCTTCACTGGTTTGAAAACTCACAAAATGAATGTGTACCGTACTGCACGCTAATCTGGCAGCCCCCCAACCAGTGCCTGGGCCCCGCCTCCCCGAGACCCTCCAGGGCCTCTGCTTCGAGTCTGCTGCCTCCTCAAGAAGCTCCAGTTTCTTTTAGTAGGAACCGGTGCTCCAAGTTTCTAGAACGTTCTGCTGTAGTTTCTAGAACTTTCTGACGGACGAGATAGGAAATGCATACACATTTAAGGTAAAATGCCCAGTGCTGGTACAGGATTTTCTTACTTGCTCTCTCCTCCTGGGTATGGCATGGCTATTTCTTCTCTTTCACACCGAACCCTCATCTCCCAGGGACGCTCACACCATTGCGTGCCACGCACATGGCGGTCTCGGCGTCGACACCGGCAGGGAAGGCTGGGGTGTATGCGTCCCCCCCGAGGAGCCACCGTGTCTCTGTGATCTGTCCTCAGAGCTTGCCCTATGCCCCCCTCTTCTCAGCCCCCACAGATCTTAGTTCCACGACTGCTGCCTTCGCTGCTCGCCCCGTGTGCTGGGCGCAGCCTGCCACGCGCTCGGTGCCCGAGCCTTGTTCGCCGTAGATTTCCCTGGAAGCCCCCAGGCAACAAGAGTCCTTGAGTTCCGGCGTGCTGTTTACTGTTGGGGCCTTCTGTACTTCCGTGCCGGTTCTTTTTGTTGGATATAAAATTCTTGGCTCATACTTTTTTCCCTTGAGCTTCTTAAGTAAGTTGCTTCTTTCCTCTGGCATAAAGGGCTGATGCTAAAAAGTCTGATGACGACCTATTTTTCATTCCCTTATAAGCCACTTAGTTTTTTTTCGTATGGGTCCCAAAGGGGTTTCTTCTTTTTCTTTAAAGTTCAGTAATTTTATAGAATGTGTCTTTGTATTGGTCATTCTGGGTCCTTTCTAGCAGGTATAGATATGCTCTAATTTCGTGTCTCTCTTCCTTTCAGGACGTCTGTCTCGAATGATGGTTTTTAGTGTTTGTTGTATTTCTTGGTTTGGTTTTCTTTTTCAAATACTCCTATTATCTCTGTGTGGTATCTTCTTTGCCTACCTTAATATTTATTACTTTCTTTTGAATACTTTCATTTCTTTTTTATTTTTTAGAATCTTATTGAGTTTCATCTTTTTTCCCCTTAGGATTTTGCCTGTTATGCTTGTACATTTTTGTGTTTCTTCTAGTTTAGTCTTCGTTTATGCAGTGATTTACAGATCTTATTTTTCTCTCTTAAGATCTGTTGCTGTTTTTCTGAGTTTTCCAGTGCTGATTTATGTTATTCTTTCATGTCATGCCATTTTCTTAATGCCTTATTTGCAACAAGGATTGCAGTTTGACTTCTGTGGGCTTGTTTCCCTGGCATGCTTTCGTTGTCTGGGAGTACAATTGTGTGCTGGGCCCAGTGTGTCACAGTACTGCCCGGTGTGCCCTCTTTAACCCCAAGGAGGGCCGTGCACCAGGAGGGAAAGGTGCCCTCATCCATCAGGGACCACCCCAGGCCTCCGTCGGCTTCCGACCTGGCTGCTGTGCTTCGGGAGGGGCCCGGCGCCCGGCGGCCGAGAGTCTCACCTGTGACCCCCCAGCTCCACCCACGGAGCACTGTACGGCCCCCTCTCTGCAGCCGTCTGGGAGCCGCTCAGGAGCAGATTGTCCCTCTTTGGTTTACTCGAGAATCGCCTGGAGAAGTTGTTAACTAAACGGGTGCATTTGGGTGTGTGTGCATGTGGATGTGTGTACATGTGAGTGTGTGCCTGTGACTGTGTGCATGCATGTGGGCATGAGTGCACGTGAGTGTGCATGTATGTAGGTGTGCATGCATGTATGTGTGCATGGGTTTGTGTGCATGCATGTGACTGGGTGCATGTGTGTGTGTGAGCATGTGAGTGTGCATGCGTATGAATGTGTGCATGAGGGTGTGTGTATGTGTGTGCATGTGAGTGCACATGTGCATGTTAGTGTGGGTGCATGTGTGTGCCTATGAGTGTGTGCATGTGTGCCCATGTGAGCTTGCATGTATGAGTGTGCGCATGTGAATGTGCATGCATGTATGCACATGTGTACATAAGTGTGCACATGCGTGCTGTATATGTGAGTGTATGTGTGTGCGTGCATGTAGGTGTGCACATGGGAGTGTGTGCATGTGAACATGGGCACGTGTGGGACAGGCTGGCCATCTGCATTACTAGTACTTTTCTCAGGTGATTCTGATGGACTTTAAGACTTGGAATCATAGCCAGTGAAGCGCCATGTGTCTGGAAGTCAAGGCCATGCCTTGGCTCATGTGGATGCTGGCCCCAAGCCCTGCACGCTGTGTGGCACATTCTACCTCCTCAGCTGGCCTGTGGGCCCGCTGTCAGCACCCCTCTTCTACGCATTGTTGCACCTGTGGCCCCCCACCACCCCCTTCTGCACCTCACACCTTTGCTTCAGCCTTTTCCTCTGCCTGGAATGCCGAACCCTCCCAGCCACTGACCTTTTACACCTGGGCCATATGATGACCTCGGTGGGGCCTGCTTTGACTTCCCTTGACCAGTGAGCTGAATTCCCTCCTAGTTCCCATGGCAACTGAGTCATCAGTGAAATAAGTGCTGTGCCAGGCACTGGGTTTCTGATGACCAGCAAAGGCCCCGGCCCTGTGCACACAGCTCCCAGGCCAATGCAGAGATGGAGTGGTGAGGTTTCTAGAC
>PVIY010019617.1:0-45501 GCA_004026745.1 Myrmecophaga tridactyla
AACTATGTGATGATATTGTGAATTGCTGAGTGTATGTGTTGGGAATGTTTGTGTTTCTTGTAATTTTTTTTAATTAATAAAATTTTTTTTAAAGAGTATGGCTCTTGTACACAAAGAGTATAATTTGGGAGTATGGGGGAAAATGACATTGCATACTCTGGGCTTTGTTAACAGGAAAACATCAACAGTACCACAGCAATACCTGGGTACGTGATGGGGGAAGGGAAAAGAGTTAGGGGAAGTTTGGATTTTCTATTTGGTGAGGGTGTGTTTATTATGTCCTTCTCTTGGGGACAATGAAATTATATAAAATTGAGAGCGCTGATGGATGGTTGACTTTGGACATTATACATGAGGTCCAGTAGATAGAGGTGGCTGAAAGATGTACTGACTGAGAAGTAGATTGGTGAAAGATGGTATAAACATATGATCGAACACAGTGCTGCTACAAAAAGGAACGAAGTTGTGAGGCATCCAGTTGGATGCTTTTATTTGTTTTTCTTGCTTTATTGTGCTGGCTTGAACTTCCTGTACTATATTGAATAAGAGTGGTAAGATTAGACATCAGTGCCTTGTTCTGGATCTCAGGGGAAAAGCCTTCAGTCTTTCACCATAAAATATGTTATGTGCAAGACTTTTGTAAATGCTCTTTATCAAATTCAGAAAGTCCCCCTCTATTCCTAGTTTGCTGAGAGTTTTTTTTACGTGTGAATGGGTGTTAAAATTTGTCAAATGCTTTTTCTGTATCAATTGATATTATCATATAATTTTTCTTCTTTAGCCTCTTGATATGATGGATTGTTTAAACAAGTCTTTGCATACCTGGAATTAATCCCACTTGGTTGTGGTAGCTAATTCTTCTTAGGAATTGCTGGATTTTATTTGTTAATATTTTGTTGACGATTTTGCATTTAAGTTCATGAGAAATAATGGCTAGTAGTTTTCTCTTTCCTTTTTTTTCTGTGTGCATCTAATTTTATATCAGAGTCCAAAAATTAGTTGAGAAGAGTTGTCTCCTCTTCTATTTTATGGAAGAGATTGTGTAAAATAGGTGTTACTTATTTAAATGCTCAGTAGAATTCTTCAGTGAGACCATCCATGCCTGGAGATTTATTTTTCAGGAGCTTTTAAATTATGAATTTCTTTTGTGGTTTTAGGACTACTTAGATTATTTATCTTGGTTGAGTTTTAGTAGTTTGTGGTTTTTGAGGAATTGGACCATTTCTTTTAATTTGCTGAATTCATAAGGGTAAAATTGTTCATAATGTTACCTTATTATCTTTTTAATGGTTGCAGAATCTGTAGTGATGTAGCCCCTATTTAATCCTGATATTGGTCATCTATGTTTTCTCTCCTTTTAACCTCATTAGCCAAACTTTTTTTTTTTATTAAGGATATATATATACCCCCCAAGGACAGCTTTCAGATGAGTCAATTCATTTCAATCATTAATCCAATGCCTCATCTGAGCAAGCACTGAGCTAAAAACTTAGGGGAGATAAAAACTGGGCAAAAGCATGTCCCTGGCCACAGAAGGAGAAGTTTGTTTCTAGTAATAACAATAGCCACCATGTAATTGATCTCTTATACCAGGTGCTATGCTAAGCTTTTTCATGTATTATCTCATTAAAAATCTGCACAGTAATGGTATCTAGCATGTTTTGAGCAATTTCTATATGCTAGGAATTCTTCTGAACATTTTACATGAACTAACTTATTTCATCTTTACTACACCATGTGGCAAATACTATTACCATCTCCATCTTACAGATGAGAAAACTGAGGTCTGGTTTTCCTAGAATTTTCCTTTGGAAATTCCTAAAGCTGTGATGTGAAGCCAAGTCACTCCAGGCTCAGAGCTTGTCCCTTTAATCTCTGCTTTATTCTGGTAGTGGGATTATCTCACCAAGCTCCCTGGATGAGGGTTTTCCTCTCAACCCCATTTCAGACAGGTGAAATGTTCTGGTTCCCAAGCCAGGTGAACGATCCCCTTTCCCTCAGCGAGACTGTGCCCTACACTTAGGGTTGAGGGCTGTGCAAAAACAGGGTTGACTTGACCTGAAGGGACATTCCCAACTGCACTAGTTTGGCATGCTGAAAAGAGATTTTGTTCTGAATTTAGTCAATTAATCCTTGATGAAACCCTATTTTATAAAATGGGAATCATACTTTGTTTTCACAGGGTTGATGCAATGATTCTAGGTGGAAACACAGGTAAAAATGTATGGCTGCTATAGACTCTATAGAGTCCAGAAGAAAAACTTCTGGACCTTAAGGTGATCATTTCAACTTAAAGTGAGACCTTCCCTAGACATATTTTTATTTCTAGAGTTCTGCAGCAGAAACATTGACTCATGTCTCAGAGACATACATACAAAGTTCATTGCAGTTGCGGCTCAATAGAAAAGGTGAGAGACAACCTAAATTTCCAAAGATAGAAAAATGGTTAAATATACATTGTGGTACATCCATACCACAATAATATGGAATACTGTGACGCCATTGACAAAACATCCAAGGTTCTAGATGGACCAGCATGGAAAGAACACCAAGATACAAGATTAAGTGAACAGAGGCTGTGTAAAAACGGTTAGTATAATTTGATTTATAAATTGGGATGATTTATAAATTGAGTTTTCAAATATATACCTTGTGCCAGTTTGAATCTGGTGGACCCTAGAAAAGCCATGTCCTTTAATCCTTATTCAATATTGCTGGCTGGGAACATTTTGATTGTTCCCATGGAGATGTGAACCACCGAATTGTGGGTGGTAACTTTTGATCAGATAGCTTCCATGGAGTTGCAACTCCATCCATTAATTTTTTAAAAGAAGAAACATTTTGGAGAGTCCCTTATTGTAAAGCCACGAGAAAGCCAGCTGATGCCGCCATGTTCGCCATGTGCCCTTCCAGATGAGAGAGAGATGTTGAACTTCATCACCCTTCTTGAACCAAGATATCTTTCCCTGGATACCTTAGATTAGACATTTCTCTAGATTTGTTTTAATTTGGACATTTTCTTGGCCTTAGAACTGTAAACTAGCAATTTATTAAATTCGCCTTTTTAAAAGCCATTCAGTTTCTGGTATGTTGCATTCCGGTAG
Organism: Myrmecophaga tridactyla; assembly: GCA_004026745.1. Classification (NCBI taxonomy): domain Eukaryota; kingdom Metazoa; phylum Chordata; class Mammalia; order Pilosa; family Myrmecophagidae; genus Myrmecophaga; species Myrmecophaga tridactyla. Next base: position 3,105 of record PVIY010019617.1, read on the forward strand.
CTAGCAAACCAGAACATACCTATATTTGAAAATATAGGTAAACATTTAAAAACTGATCATATTGTAAATGTATTCCTAACTGCATAGAAACAGACCCTGGAAGAATTTGACACCCAGTTGTAATAGTGAGTACTCCTGGGGAAGGGAATGTGATGGGAAGAGGACAAGGAGGAGCTAGAGAGAACTTTAAAAAATTTTATAAATACATTTAGTCTTTTAAAAATGTTTTATAATGATAATATATTTGTTTACTATTGTGTAACTAAATAAGACTAGAGTAGTGTGAAAAAATCAGTAACAATACCTAATGGTAAAATTGCAGGCACCAGTAAATAGGTTGTGTTGATTTCACTGGGACCCAGGATCCCTGAGTATTGTGCGCTCTTACTCTAGCTGTGTGATTTTTGATGAGCCACTTTCTTTCACTGGGCCTGTTTCCTCTTGGAATGAAGATATTGAACCAGAGGGCCTCTAATTAAGCATTTTGATTATGCACTTTTAAGCAGCAAACCACACTTTGCAAATTTATTTTGCAAATGCCCAATATGAAACGAATGAAAGAGTGTCAACAGCCCAACCAGTTGTGCCCTGGATCCATTTCATGAAGGTGCTAATGTTTTCTAACTGAACCCAAATTCAACAGTCAGAGCTGTCTTGCCTCTCAGCTGAATGGAAAAAAACTAGGTAAGTTTAAGTGGTCCATAAAAGCTCTTGTGTGACAGTTGCTCTTATAAAGTATTTCTCTGAGCATTAGACCTGAATGCTGGCAGCTGTCTAGTGGCTCAGGGACTGTTTGGACTCCAAGGAAATCATTGCTGTTTCTAGAGATTTTTGTGAGGGGGACACCAGCTTTTTGGAACAACCTCCCATAGGTGGTTTTCAGAGAAGGGAGTTTTGGGTTACTGTGCCTTAATCCCTTAGCCCCAGCCTAACCCCAGACCAATGAATTTACAGCCTTGAGGTTGCAGTGGAAGACAGGGCCGCCTGGACAAGGGTAGGGGCAAGAGACGAGGTCAGGTGTGACACACATAGTGAAACATGAGGAAGGCTCATTGGTGTCCTATCTCTGCTCTAAAAGGTACCATCTGGACTTCCATGGAATTGACTCCAGCCTTCTTTGGCTATAATGAGCAAGATAATTTTGCCTCCTTAGGAGCAGGGCTAGACGACCTGCCATTCTTTGTGTCATCAGAGCCCAGACAACTATAATGTCCATGTCCCGAGTTATAACAAACAGCACAACATCAAGAATAAAACCCAGGCCCTGTGCTCATGGAATTCCATTTGCATGTGTCCCAGATTGGCAAGATTCACACTCAGAGGAGGTGGAGACAGAAGGGGAGGAGAGCCTAGGAAGGGGAAGATGGATGTGCAGGGACATTAGTTTGGATTCCTTTCTGCCCCCATGTATTCTCCATGAACAGATGCAGAAGTTTGGCAGCGAACATTTCACTACTCCAGGCTTTACCCTATCATTTGTGGGTGGAGAGCTGGGGGCCTGGATGAATGGCTAGCCATAGCCCAAGTCTCCATACCAGCCTACAGGGCAGGAGACCTGAGTTCAAGTACAAGGTGGGTCACCTGTTCGTTGTATGTAAGGCTAGTCACATGCCTTTCCTGGTTAAAAGGGGATTTGATTAGACTCTTTTCAAGGTTCCTGACAGGCCTGACACTCAGTGACTCTAGAACTAGATTGTGAGAGCCTTGACAGGTATGATGGTATGGAGCTGTGTGTACCTTAGTTCTTAAACTTAATCCATTCCTGTGGGTGTGAAATAATTGTTAGTAAGAACTTTTCATGAAGTTTCTTCTGTTAAAATGTGGCTCGGGATGGGTCATAATCCTATTACTAGGATCCTGCGTAAGCAGAATGAAGTTTCAACAGATGGAGAGAAAGCCACAGAGGGAGCAGATAGAAGCTAGACTTCAGTGGAACCTGGAAAAGAAGGGAGAGGCCAGGAAAGGTGCAATGTGCACTGCCATGTGGCCAAGGAGCCCAGAACCAGGGATAAGCAGCTCCTCTTGATGCGATCAGAAACACTGAAAGAGCCTGGAGTTATGAGATATTGGGGCAAAACTATAGGCATCTGTTCTAGTTTGCTAGCTGCTGGAATGCAACACACCAGAAACGGAACGGCTTTTAAAAGGGGAATTTAATGAGTTGCTAGTTTACAGTTCTAAGGCCAAGAAAATGTCCCAATTACAACAAGTCTATAGAAATGTCCAATCAAAGGCATCCAGGGAAAGATACCTTGGTTCAAGAAGGCCGATGAAGTTCAGGGTTTCTCTCTCATCTGGAAAGGCACATGGTGAACCCAGTCAGGGCTTCTCTGTCAGCTGGAAGGGCACATGGCGAACACGGCGTCATCTACTAGTTTTCTCTCCTGGCTTCCTGTTTCATGAAGCTCCCCGGGAGGCATTTTCCTTCATCTCCAAAGGTCACTGGCTGGTGGTTCTCTGCTTCGTGGTGCTGCAGCATTCTCTGCTCTCTCTGAATCTCTCATTCTCCAAAATATTTCCTCTTTTATAGGACTCCAATAAACCAATTAAGACCCACCCAAATGGGTGGAGACATGTCGTCACCTAATCCCGTTTAACAACCACTCTTGACCAAATCACATCATCCAGGGAGATGATCTCATCACAGTTCCAAACATACAGCATTGAATAGAGATTATTCTACCTTTATGAAATGGGATTTATATTAAAACATGTCTTTTCTTAGGGGACATGCTTCCTTTCAAACCAGCACAACATCCTTTGTATCAGAGCAAGTATTTGGGGAGGCATGAAACCTGGGCTGTATACCCAACCCAAGTGAAGGCCCTTTGCACCACTTACAAATTGGACTCAGGTCTTCATCCAACTGCTGCCACCAGCTCACTGAGCTATCTTGGACAAATCACATTTCTTCTTTTTCCTTTGTAAAATAAAATGGCTTAAAGTGTCCATTTCCTTCCAACTCAGATCTTAGTAGAGTCCAAAGAGAAGCCCTAACTTCAATATAATTTTCAAGAATCAGGGCTCCTCAAGTTGGGAGACATCATCCAATTTTTTATCAAGGGTGTTCTTGCCATAGTGTCTCCACTAAATTGGGATTAGAGCCATCCAAGTCCTGATGGATGCATGTAGCAGATGTTGTCAGTGTCCCAAACACACCCCCTACCTAAGTATTTACCATCACCAGGCACTTGTGATTTCTGTCTGAGAATGGGACATACTTGTATCACCTCCCAAGTAAACTATTTGTACTCAAATCCTAGAATCAGGATCTGCTGTCTGGCCCCCCCCGCCACCCACCCGGCTATTCAAAAGTAGGAAGAAGGAGCTGATGAACAGCTTCCATGAGACCAGGAGATTCTTAAGAAGCAAAAAAGGTCAGTCTACAGGCACCCAACTAATATTCACTAGCTGGAGAACTAGCTCCAAGCCAGGCTGCAAGAAAGCCTTATCTTCATGGCCTATCAGCATCAACAATATCCATTCCAGAGTCCAGGGGCTGGAAGATTCAGGTCTCCACCTTCCTCCACCAGCTTTCCTGCTCTTTTCCTGCAGCTTGTTGGAGTGGAGAGAAGGGAGGCAGTGGCACGAGGAGGGCCCAGGTTCCATCCCACTTCTCAGGTAATTCATTAACCTTGAGCCTTGGAATTTTAAACTATAAAATGGATATGAAAATACCTTCCTCCCAGGGTAGTTGTGAGGATCAAATAAATACAGAGCATGAAATTCTCATGTAAATTGCAAAATGCAATCAAATGTTAGTTAATCCTTCCTAAGAAGATTTGTAGATAATTAGAGACTAAAAGTCCAGTAGTCTTTTAGACCCAAAGAAAAAGAAAAAAACATCTGACTTCACCTAAAAATGCAATGAGGTAGGTATTTTTCTTTCTGTGTCATGGGTGAGAAATTGGGACCAAATCGTTGACCAAAGTCAGCGACATCCCAGGTACCCATTACACAGTGGAATAGACAAATTACTCACTTTCTTCTGGTCTGGAGATTTGAGAGAATCAAATCTGGTTGTGTGAATAGATTGTCATGGAAAGGATCAGGATTGGGGCGGGAAAGAAGTTGAGATTGGCAGATAAAGCATTTTCAGGCAGGAAGGTTGCTTGAGGCTTTGGTCCAGGAAGAGAAAAAGAGGTGATGCCACTTGTTAAGAATGGATATTGTCTTAAAGCATTCTGATGTGTGTTGATTTCAGAGTTTAGACCCATAACAGGATATCTTTGCTTTCTGTGGGACAGTTTAGGACAGGAGGTGTAGATTTGTCTCCAAACAAATCCATTTGGTCTACACTCGATTTCAATTTGCTAGCTTGGTCATCAAGAGTCAGTATGGTCTCACCCCTATTCTTTACTGCTTTGTTGGCCTCTTTGAGGGCAGGACCCAGCTCTGATATGTTTCCTGACTTATAAACTTAAGACAGTTAAGTCTTCTAACACTTAAGACAGTTCCTGACTTATAAAATGGGCTGAATAAGAATAATAAATATAGAATGTATTAAAATAAATCTAGCATCTATACACCAGGAACTAGGTAAAGAACATTTCATATAATCTCATGAGGTAGGTACTAGCATTAACCCCATTTCACAGATGAAGGAACTAGTCTCAGTTGGCAAGAGGCAGAGGTCTGTCTGTCTTCATTGTACCCCACCTTCGAGGCTTTGGTATCTCCCACTGGCAGCTCTCCTTCTACTTCCTCTCTGAGACAGCCTCTTGGCTGTCTTTGATCTTGACATGCTAGTTATCCAGTGCCCAACTCTCGTTGTTGGGGATCCTACACTTGTTGAGGAAGTTCCAGGTCATGCCAGGCACTTTCCCCATTGACATGGACCCTCTGGCAACATGAGAGAAGAGGTAAAAAAAGGCATATCTTCTTCAAACCAAAGTATAACTGCAGAAAGAATAATATAAAAATGACTATTTATTGACTGCTTAGTATCTGTTAAGCACTAAGTTAATATTTTACATACATAATCTGTTTATTATGCACAGCAAACTTATGAGATAGATGTTACCAGAGAAAGAGGAAAACAAAACACAACAAGGTTGACAGAGAACAAGTCCTTGTCCAAAGTCACTGACTTAAGACACACATGCTTAATGAACTTTGTCTGGCATACAACAGTTAAGAAATGTTAGGAATTTATTTGGCTATGTTGCCTCCTTTTCCATGGAGCTATAGGGCTAAAATAGCATCCTTTCCTTCTCCCTTCCCCCACATTACAGTTGATTGTGACCCTGCCTAAGCCTTATTATTTCATAGCCTGGGGCCGGGGATGATGTGCATGAAGCTGGTGAGTTATAAGGGTAGTCAGGGCAGCAGCCACAGGCAGTGTGACCTGGGGACAGAGCTGGACAAGGCCACAAAGAGACTGCCTATACCCCAGGGTCCACCCTGTGCAATTTTCCCTGAGCTATGGGACCTCCACACCCTCTGTAGCCTTTTGTGGGGATTGAAATAAGTCCAAGGTTTATTCTGGAGTTTGCTCTTGACGTTTCTATAGAAAACACCATTGTTTCCATTGTTCCAGAAAATGGGCTGGAGCAGCCTTTCCCAGGAGCTAGGTCCTTGGGCAGAGACTGGGTGGAGACCTAGGAGTGGTGGCAGCAGGGCCAGGATCGGTGGGCCCCAAGCCAGGGCTTCCCAGCTGCCTCCCAGGCTCTCCCATCAGTCACCCGCTGTCCTAACCCTGAATGGCTGTAGCTTTACTGTGAGTCTTTCTGATTATAAAAGTAATCAATAATTACTTAAAAAATTAATATACAGAGTGTATAAAGTAAAAAAACAACAGTTTCTCCAGCCATTTTGGTATGTGGATTTCCATAATTCTTCTGTGTACATATCAATATTATATGCATTTACATTAAATGACTAGGATCGGATTGAATGTATTGTTTTCATCTGCTTTTGCCTCTTAATGATATGGGCGTATAGTGTTCTGTGCTTACAGAAGGGCCTCTTTCATTCTTTTTAATGACTGCACAGGGTTTGATTGTTTCATTGTGTGGATAAGGCATTATTTATTTAGCTAGACTGCTACAGATAGACTTTTATATTATTTCCTAATTTTCATTCTTACAAACAACACTGAAATGAAAATTCTTATACATCAATCTTTGTCTTCTTGACCAATTATTTCTTTAGGATAAATTTTTTAATGCAATTGTATTAAGGTTTATTCACAAACCATATAATCATCCAGTGTTCAATCAACAGTTCACATATAGTTGTGCATTCATCACCACAGTTTTTGAACACTTTCATTACTCCAAAAAAATACATATAAGAATTAAAATAAGAATGAAAAAGAACACCCAAAACATCCCATACTCCTTATCCCACTCCATTATTTATTTTTGTCCTTATTATTTTACTCATCTGCCTATGCATTGGACAAAGTGTGTGTCAGTCATAGGTTTTCACAATCACATGGTCACACTGTAAAAGCTATATAGTTATGCAGTCATCTTCAAGAATTAGGATAATTCTTATGAGAAATGAGAAGACATGATTTCAGGCAACAAGGAAGATAAGGGGTAAAGTCAAGACCACACTTGAAACTATTGGAGGAGAAGATATGAACTGTTGAGATGGTCTCGTTTTTCTACTTCAATCTTTTTAACAACTGCAAAGTAATTCCATTTATGGATGCCCCATAATATATTTACCTATTTCTCACTTGATGAAAATGTGCAATTTTTTAGTATAAACAATGCCACCACGGAACTCTTTGTGCAATGAATTTTGAGCATGTTTGAAAATATTTCCATGGGGCAGAGTCTTGGCGGTGGAAATGTTTGGTGATGGAAGAGTGCATGCATTTTAGATTTTGATAGCTTTTGCTGAATTACCCTCCCCAAAGGATCATCTTTACTATTTGGTTGTTTAAACTGAAGTTCAAGGAAGTTGTGTCACTTGCTGCCTGCATATTGGCATACTGACCAGAATTTGAGCCTAGGTGGATCTATCTTCAAATCTCTACTCTCGCCATTACTCTGTACTTTGAATTCCAGAAACTCTTCCCACTGTAACTCTCTGATAGCTATTATTTTTTTGTTCCCCCACCCCATAGCAATTAGCAAAAGAAATCTCACAATGAAAGGGGCTTAAGTGTCAGCTCAGGAGACAACAAAGATAAGGGTAGTGGGAGGTTAGAGTTCCACTCCAGGGTCAAAACTGAGAGGGGAACAGGACAACTGCACAAGATCAGAGCCTGTGGTGACAGCTTAAATATGATGAGGACAGCAGGCCGAGTCTCTGCAGTGGGAGGAAGGCAGCCCAGCCTAAGAGGGAGTCCTGGAGGTTCCCTGGGAGAAGATCTGGGAGGTTCCCAGACAGCCTGCACCTTAACCCAGCAAATTCTTTGATAAGGTGTTGTCAGCTCTGAATTCCTCCTGTCAATGCTGGATTACCTTCGGTCCTGGTGACATCTCTGCTCAAAGGGGTGGTGCTGAGGAAACGTGAACACTGGTGCCAAAAGCATTTTTCTTGGGTCTCATGGGATTCACTTACAGAATTTGGCTTCTCTCCTTTTCGGTTCTGCTCATCTCTCCAGCTTCCACATGTCATCCCAATAGAGATGGGAAGTGACAATTCATGAAGTTGGGAGCTTTCCACACTGACATTCATGAACATGGTGGGGTTGGATGTGGGTGAGAGGGCAGACCCTGAAGCCAGACAGCTGAGGCTCAAATCTTGGACCTTTCTCTTTGGGACCATAGCAAGTGACTCAACATCTCATCAGTTGTAAAATGAGAATGCTAATATTACCCACATCATAATGTTGCTATGAAGTTTAAGTGGAATAATTATTGTTTTCCTTTTTTCAGACTCTCCAGGATACTGAAGTGAGGGCTCCGGATAGAGGTGAGTGGGGACAAAAATAGCATTTAAGGAATGCTGGCCATGAGCCAGATGGTGTTCTAAGTCATTAGATATAATGCGTTCATTATTTATTCTGGCATAACAAATTTCCTCTAAATTTAGCAACTTAAAATCACTGATATCTCTTATCCCATGCAGTTTTTTTTTTGGATCAGGTTAGTTGGATGGTCCTGGCTTGGAATCTCTCATGAATTGTAGTCAAGATGTCAGCTGGGGCTGCAGTCACCTTGAAGTTCAACTGGGGCTGGGGGTCCATTTCCAAGATGGCACACACACATGGCTGGCATGTTTGCATTGGTCATTGGCAGGACGCCTCAGATCCTTGCTTGTAGAACCTCCCCATAGTGCTGCTTGAGTGTCTTTACAACATGGCAGCTGGTGGCCACTAGAGTGAGTGCTCCAGGAGAGCAAGATTTCCTACCTAGCCGTAGAAGTCACACTCCATTTTGCACTGGTTGGATGACAGCAGGAATTTTGTATCTGGAGTCTAAGTTTTTAGAGGGACAAAGACTGGTTGGAGCATGCCCAGGGGAGCATGCCAAAAGGGCCAGGATGGTGGGGGAACGGAGGGAGTCCCCTTCCTCCTGAGGGGGTCGTGGGAGCTGTATTTATCTTTGTAAAGAGTTCTTTTATGGTATAGCGGTACAGAGGAGTTGAACAGTTTCAAGATTAACTCCTGGTCACTTCCTTGGTGTGGCCCCAGAAAAGGCCCCTAATTTCTCTGGGTCACTGATAATAACAACTGGTAACAGTAAATGCTTAATAAATATGGACCCCTTCCTCTCTACCCTCAGCACCAACGAGCATGTAAAAGGCAGATTTTCACTCAGTCTGAAAATAGAATGCAGATACTGAGCACTTTCTCCTTGGAGGAATTCAAGCACGGGCTGGATGACCCCCTGGACTGTCCACCCTCACTGAGCCCTTCTGGATGAATAAATGAGAAAAATGCATGGAGTGTGCTTGATGCACATTTTCTCATTTATTCCTTTCAGCAATTTTATGAAAGTGGCATTATTACATCCATTTTATAGATGGGGAAACTGAGACTAGTAGAGGTTAAATAGCTTACCATTGTAAGTGGCAGCAGCAGAATTTGAAGTCAGCTTTGTGTGACTCCAAAGCCTATGATTTTAAACATTATAATCTGCTGAAAGGCTGTGAGGATAGGATGGGGCAGTGGGAGGATGAGGGTGGGAGTGGTAAGTATTGGAAGGTGTTGGCGTGGCTGTCCTCTAAGACTCTTTCTCATTCAGAACATCAAGATCCTTTGCTTTCTTTCCTCACTCAGGCTGTGTGCCCCCGCCCAGTTGCCCAGACCCCCATGGAATGTGTGGCGCACTGCTCCAACTTCCCTGCTTTGCATGCCTGGAAGGAGGGAGACAGTGAAGGGGCTTGAATGTCTTCCAAACAAACGCCATGGCAGGCCCTCCCAGCAGGGTCCTGGGTGGCCAGCATTGTGCAAGCAGGAGAAGCAGGCCTCAGAATCCTTTCTTTCCCCTAGAATTTCCACCCAGGACAAAGGGAGCCATTATCCTTGTGGCTGTCGTGGCGGCTGCCCAGGCCTGCAGCCTAGGTGTCACATGCTGTCCCTATCTGTCAGCCTGCTTTCTCCTTTGTCTGCAGGAACACAGAGACTTGGCCCCTGCTCCCTTCTCTGACACCTCCCCAGCCCCTCTGGCCTTGGTCACTGGCCGCTGTTTTTCTTAAAAGAACTTGGATCCTCGAGAGACTTCAGTAGACCCAAGTCAGCTGTGTGGGTGATGGATTGGGTTTGGCTTTGGCAGGCTGCTGCCTCTGGCTCCCTGCTCCAGCTCTTTGTCCATACTGGACCCCAGCCCTGTTGGTGGGGGCCTGGCTCCCTGCATAATTTTTACTAGGCTCTTTCAGGACTTTCTATTGCCTACAAAATACATTCTAAACTCCTTGGCCTGGCCTGCTAGGCTTTCACCACCCAGTCCCTGCTTCATCTCCTCCCTCATCTCTTGTCATCCCTGCTCTATATTTCTGTGTTCCAGCAAAGTGGAACCAGCTTCCAGAAGCTTCCTGTCACCTAGCACTTAGGTTTCCACCTTGATGCATTCATTCATTCTTGCTCTTCACTCAGAATTCTCTTCCCACCTTTCTTCACTAGCTGAGTCTTCTTCAGCCTTCAAATCAAGCTCAGATGTCACTTCCAAGAAGGTCTCAGTGCTCCATTAGCAGCTGGGTTAACCCTCTCACTTTAGTTGTTACACACCAGAGATGGTGTGATGTGCTGGTTATGAGAGGGGCCTCTGAGTCAGATGGCCTGGGTTCAAGTCCCAACTCTGTCCTTGACCAGCCACATAACCTTGAACAATTCGCTTAGTCTCCTCAGGCTTCATTGTGCTTGCCCATGAAATGCGGGTGGTTGGATTGTTGTCAGGATAATGTGAGATTGCGCATAAAGTCAGTAGCATACCACTCCTGGCATGTAGTGGGCACTTGAGCTGGTTATTACTATTCATTCACCAAACTATTTGTTACTTGTTCTCTATGTGTTAAAATCTAAACAAATCTGGGAAACACAAAGTAGAACAAAATAGATAAGTTCTTTTTTTTTACTGTGAAAAATAGCATATATACAGAAAAGCAATAAATTTCCAAGTACATTTTAACAAGTAGTTATAGAACAGATATCAAAATTTGGTATGGGCTACAGTTACGTGATTTTTCATTTTTTCTTCTAGCTGCTCCAAGACACTGGAGACCAAAAGAAATATCAATATATTGATTCAGCCATCATATTCATTTGTTAAATCCTATCTTCTCTGTTATACTTTTCCTTCTCTTTTTTTGTAATTTTTGTGGAAAGTAACATATATACAAAAAAAAAATAATAAATTTCAAAACACGTCGCAATAATTACAGTTCCACAATTTTAGGTTTTTATTGCTAGCTACTCTAAGATATTGGAGATTAAAAGAAATATCAGATAATGATTCAGCATTCATACTCATTTGTTAAACCCTACCTTCTCTGTATAACTCCACCATCATCTTTGATCTTTCTCCCACTCTTTAGGGGTATTTAGATTATGCCCATTCTAACTTTTTCATGTTGGAAGGGGCTGTTGATAATATGGGATGGGGGATAGACCTATTTGATGTTCTGGAAAGGCTGGCCCCTCTGCATTTCAGGACTTACAAAATAGGTAAGTTCTTACTGCTTTGGGAAACATGCAAACAGAAACCTGAGCCCTCACAGTTCCTGGAATACAGGCTGTGGGAGGATGGGTCTGTATGAAGGAACTACAGATTCGAACTTGGAGAGGGAATGGCCCAAATGAGATTCTTGTGTTCCCGGTGTTTGGGAGAGACCCCTGTATTCCATAAAGGGTTTTGTCGAGGGGTAGAACCTTCTGTAGGTTCTTTGCCTCTGCTCCTGTCTGCAGAGAGCTCAGGGATGGGTGGGGTGCAGTCCTTCCAGTTGGAATGTAGTCTTCCTTTTGCTTCAGCACAATTTTGCCTCTCTCCTAGATTATCCCTATCAACACACAAGTGAGTGGTAAAATTTCCCATCTTGAAAAACGAGAACAGAATCTTCCTTGAGCCCACACCTTTCTCTGACTACTGCCCCATTCCTTGACTTTGTTTTCTTGCAAATTTCTCCCAAGGATTGGCTTTATTTCCAGACTTTACTTTCTCCCTTCCCAGATTCTCCCTGGTCTACTCCAAACTTACTTTGATCCCACTACTGTGCATAATGAATATATTATCAAGACCCCCAACTATGTCTTCCCTGTCTAAACCATTGGAGAATTTTCATTCTCATTTTATCCAAATTTGGATTATGATTTGAGCAACTGATCACTTTTTTAATGTATTAGTTTTCTATTATTGTTATAACAAATTATTGCCAACACTGTCCAAATAACACGGCTATTTTCTCACAGTTCTATACATAAGAAGTCCAACACAGACAAGGCTGTGTTCCTTTCTGGAAGCCCTAACATAGAATTCATTTCCTTGCCTTTTTCCAGCTTCTAGAGGCTGAAAACCATAGTCCTTGGTTTCTGGCCCCCTTCCTCCATCTTTGAAGCCAACAATTTTGCATTTCTCTGGCCATTTTTCCAGAATCACATCTCCCTTTAACCTCAGCCAGGAAAAGTTGTCTGGTTTAAAGGACCCATGTGAGATGAGATTAGGTCCTCCTGCACAATTCAGGATTATCTCCCCATTTCAAGGTCCTTAATCACATCTGCAAAGTCCCTTTTGCCATAGAAGGTAATACATTTTTCACAGCTTTGGGGGGTTAGGATGTGTATTATTTTGGAGGGTGAACATACTTCTACCCACTACTCTAATTCTTAATTAGGTTCTGAAACTTCAGTCTTTCCTGGATTTTCTCTTATTGAACTGGCAGCCTTCTTTACTGGATCTCCTTTCTCATGCTAATTTTTAATTGCTAGAAGAACCGGGAGCTCAGTCCCACACCCCATCAGGTCTTTGCCCTATACCTATGCTTAAATTCTTACCTCCCTGAGTTCCAGACTCAAAGACTATCAAAACACCTACTTGACATCAGCTCTTACTTGACTAATAAGCACCTTACACTTTACATCCAAAACTGAACTCTTGATTTCATCCAAGTGTCTTTTTCTTCTTTATTTTTCTAACCCCAGGAAAAGGTACCAACATTTAGCTCAGGTCAAAAATCTTTAAACAGTACATTTTCTTACACTCCACATTCTTATTAGCACCAAATCTTGTTGACTACACCTTCAAAATAAGTCTCTAGAACACTCAGTTGTCATCACTGCCACCACCACCACCCTGATCCAAGCCACCATCTTATCCCACTTAGACTTCCGCAAGAACTTCTGAAATCCTTGCTTCCACCTGTTTCTCACGCCCCTAATTCTCTATACAATATCCAGAGTGAAACTTTAAAAATGGAATTAGAACCCTAAAGAACACCTAGGGCTGTGTCTGAGGGTCCATAAAAGTTTCACATACTTTCCAGAAGCCTGCAACCTCCAGATGGGTCCCTAGGCCAAATAAGTTCTGAAACCCAGAAGGGCCAGCCTCTCCAAGAACATCAACTAGTTTCATATGCCTATCCCATCTTATTGACACTCCTTTCCAATGTGAGAAAATTAGAAAGGGCAGAGCCCAAATACTTGTAAAGATTGGGAGAAAGATCAAAGCAGAGGAATCATAACAGAGAAATTGGGATTTAACAAATAAGTATGACTGTTGGATATTTATATCGATACTTCTTTCAGTCTCCAGTGTCTTGGAGTAGCTAGGAGAAACCTAAAATTGTGGAACAATAACCCATACCAAACTCTGAAATCTATTCTATAACTGCTTGGTACAATGTACTTTGAAATTTATTGCTTTTTTTATAATGCTTTATTTCACAATAAAAACTCTTTTTTTTTTAAAATGGAATTAGAACATCCCCTTCCCTTGCTCAAATCTTCTAATGGCAAAACTTCCCATCCGTTTGAATAAAATGCAGCATCTTGGGTGGTACAATTGGTGACTCGGTGGCAGAATTCTCACCTACCATGCTGGAGACCCAGGTTCGTTTCCGGGAGCTTGGCCATGCCAAAAAGAAATAAATTAAAATAAAATACAGCAGCTTTGACATGTCCTACAAGACCTTATTGTATCTGACTCTTAATATCAATTCAACCTCTCCTCACACCAACAACTACCCCTCCTTTCCTGCACTCCGACCATCTATAGGCCGCCTCACTGCTCCTCAAACCTCCCACTACATTTCCAACGCAAGGTCTTCACACCGGATGTTCCTCTGCGTGGAAGGTATTCATGTGGCTGCTCTTTTCCCCAGGTATCCATATGGATGGCTTCTCATTATATTTAGACATCTGCTCAAATGTCACCTCCTTTAAGAGACTTTTCCTGCATTATTTTCTTCATGTCATGTATCTTTGTTTATTATTGCTCTCTCCCCTGGAATATAATCTCCATGAGCGCAGGACGCCATTGTCCTGCTGCATAGCTATAGCACCTAAGACAGTGCCTGCCATATAGCAGGCAGTCAATATATATTTATTATCTGAATGCATGAATGAGTGAAAGGAAGAGGCTCCGCTTGGGGAGGAGTAAGCCACCTACTGGGGAGGAGAGATCTTCCCCATTAGGAAAAACCTGCAGGAGTCAGAAGATGTGAGGAGAGCCTCTGAGGGCAGCAAGGCACCAGAGGCCCTGTGGGTGCTCTTGGGGGAGGGCCAGAGGAAGCAACTGAGCTGGCAGCGCCTGTGGGGACACCAAGGGAAGCAGAAAGTCAGTGGCTAGGCTGGCATCCAGCTAGACTCCGGGTCTCCTTCCCCTGCTTCTACCCCACTGTTCTGGCCTTGGCAGAGCCAGCAGATGGGCTCTCAGCAGGGACCTGGAACTCAGAGATGCAGAACTCTGTTCATACAGGACAACTCCCCAGCCTTCAACTTCCAAGCCTTGTAAGAAGCTACCAGGTAGGTGAAATTGTGGATCGTAAAACCGGAAGGAAGCTTACAAGGTGAAGAGTGAACCTGCAGTAGGGCTGCAGATGAGGCACAACCATCAGGACGCTCAAGTAGTTACAGTAATAGAAGATATTACTAATACTATACATAGTGAAATAAGAGCAGCCATCCTGCCTTGTCTTACTTAGTCCTTACAAGAGCATTGTGAGAAGGTGGCTATTCACCTTTATTTTAAAATTGTGAACTGAAGGTCAGAGAAGATAAGGAGCTTGTCCAGAGTCACACAGTCAAGAAATATTGGAACTAGGACTCAATAGCCCCTCTTCCTTCTGTTTCGATTCTGTCTAGCACACTATTCCCTACTGGGTAACAGGCACAGGGCCCACTTGTACTTCCCCCTTAGGCTGCTTTGTTCCCCATGCATCGTGTTACACTATGTGTCTTATCCTTTCTGTGTTGTTGATTCTGAGCCATTTTGGACTCATATTTTATCCTGCTATTTTGGTAATGAATACACATCCTTAATTCTTTTGACAAATGTCCATGGAGCCCATGCTCTGTGCCAGGTGCTGGGAGGGCAGAGATGAATAATAACAACTCTGACACTTCCTGAGGAGCATCTCCTCTGGGCTGGGCTTTGTTCTAAGTGCTTTGCTTCTATGAACTTGGTCAAGTCTCACAACAACCCTTTGGAGTAGGAACTTTAGTTATTCCCATTTTTTTAGGTAAGGAGACTGAGATGCAACCAGCTTAGTGAGGGGCAGAGCTGGGATGGAAACCAAGTCCATTTAACTGCAGAATATTAACTCTCCATCACTGGTCCATATGGAGTGCTCAGGTGGAGGGAGAGGAACGGGTACAGTGTCGTGGGAGCTCCGAGGAGGGCTAACACATTTGGTTTGGGTTCTCACATGAGTGGACAAGGCAGAATGTAAGAGATTCCTCCTGGTAGAGAGAGAAGGCCAGGGTATTCCAGACAGGGAGACAAAACCTAGACAAAAGTTCAGCAGCCTTAAAGAATTTAGTGGGGTCATCCATACGGTAGTTCCTAAGCCCCTTGGGGGCAAGGAAAGAGTCTTGTTCACCTTTGAGTTTACTTACTTTTCAATAAATATTTGTTGGATTAAATGGATTAAGAGATTTCATCTCATTTGGTTCCCACCTTTTGGGTGAGAAAGGAAGATATGCACACCTGCTGACTACCTACTAAGTGCCATGCCCTGTCACGTGTGTATGTCAAGTGACCCAGAGGGCAACTCTGCATGGTGTGAGCTGTTCCCATTTTTCAGATGAGAAGACTGAGGCTCAATCAGGAAGTGAGGGGCAGAGGCAGCATTGTGCCTCCCACCCAAGTCTGTCTAACTCCCAAGCAAATTTGATCTCCCCTTACTATAGTGGGGCTGCGGAAGCTGTCACTGCCTCTTAAAGCCATAACTGCAGAGCCAGTGAGGTGGGGCCTGCGACATCACTTCCTCTTGCCCTGCACACTTCCTCTTTTCCCTCCCCCACGTCCACTGTGCCATCTCTCCTGTCTAGAACAGTATCTTAAACTCAGACATCCTGCTCCCTGGTGCAGCATGCCCTCACCTCCCCCTGCCCAACCCTGATGCACTCAGGCCCCACTCCTTTGGGAAATGATAGTTTCTTTCTTTCCAGGCTCAAGTAGGTGATAGGACTTTCAAGGATTTACTTTATTTGTATGAATTAAAAATTCACCTCATTATTCCTGTTTATACTCCAGAAGCACTCCATGTTCATTGTTGAAAAAAACCTGAAGATTTAGAAAAGTTACATGACCATGGTGTGACTGGACAAACTCATCAGCTCTGAGCCTCAGTTTCCAAAACATGTCAAAAGAGAAAAAATGTGTATCCTTAGCGCACAAAGAGTTTGTATGTACACATCTATTCATTACAGCATTGTCTGTGCACTTGAAAAATTAGAAACAACCTCCATGTCTATCAATTGGGGGTGATTAAATAAATTATGGTACATACATAAGAGGTCCACTAAAAATTATGATGTCAATCTATAGTCATCATCTTAGAAATGTCTTGACTTATCATTGAATGATAAAAGCAACATTACAGTGAATATGATGAATAGTTTCTGTTTATGTCTCTGGTCCACTCTACCCTTCTCCCCTGTGCTCTGAGCCTTGGGAGATTGGCCTCTATGGGCTATGTCAGTGGGCTCCCATCCCCTCTAACTCTGGTTGGGTTTGGCCAGTGGAAATCAGAGGTAAATGGAGGGGGGCGGTGAGAATGAGGTCAGAGTGTTTGTCCCTTTGGCTCCTCTGCTATTTTGTAAGGGCTGGCTGATTCTCTCTGCTGAAGGAAGGCTACAGGTCCTGACAGATAACCATTGCCACACAGCTTGAGTTTGCAGTCACGGCTCGCTCCCCTTGCCCTTCAATTCTAGTGGTGAAAAGGCTTTGCCCTGTCCTTAGTCCTGCACTACTCCTTGCTGGTTTCCCAAACCTCTCCCCATGCCCTTGTAAATAGTCCTTTTATTAATGCTCCTCAATTACCAAGTTGATGTGACATATGTTTTTACCAAGAGCCCAATGAATATGATAGTTAATCACATTTATGCAAAATATTTATACCTAGCTATCCTAAGAGACATCTGGAATAATGTTCATGGAAACATTTTGTCTCAGTGCAATGGGATTTAGGTGGGAGTCTTTTCTTCTTTATACTTTTCTGAATTTTTAAAATTTTTATTTTACTTTTCTGTAATGAGGAGGCATTTTCTTTGATTCCAGGAAAACAGCACCACCAACAACATACAAAACAGTTGTCCTAAAGGTCAGATGAGACCTTCGGGATGTGAAAAGTGCTCAGACTTAATTTAAGGTCTTGATGAGGATATCTGGGATGTTTGCACTGAGACACGCTGCCTGATTTCCTCAAGACGGTGACTGCTTTCCCCCCAGTGTAAAGGAGCCAGGTCAGCACTCCCTGGCTTTTCTGTTCCAGAGTACCTCAGCCAACGCACTCAAGTTCAGACCAGCTCTTCTCCCATTCCCTGCTCTATCCTGCCCTCCAGGTCAGCGCCCACCCCCTCTGTGTTAAGGACAGAGTGAGCCAGATGAAACCCAGGGTGAAGAACTAGCGGGAAACTGCCCCTCCCCTCTCTGGGGTTAGCATGTCTGTGCTAACAGGAAAAGAAGGGACTTCCAAAGGAAAGCTTCCTTGTTCATAGAATTTAGCAATGAATTCATCATTGTTTAGGGGCTACGTGATTCTTAGTCGTGGTAATGGTGCTAAGAGAGAAATCATAGCTCTTTGGGGGTGGGGTTGAGGAGGGGTCCAGGATAGCCATGAAGCCCTGGTCTTCTAACACAGGGAAAAAATATCCTTGTTTTCAAGCGGCTAGGAGTGGATTCTGGGCTATTTATAATCTGCTACTGATTTAAGGCATTTCTGCAGCTGGGCCAAGGAGATAATTGGCACAGTTTTAGAGCCAGGTCTGCAAAGCATACCCCTCTTCTCTGAGACCCCATACCACTGTTGGTACCCCAGTTCCCCTCACTGCCTCCCAGCCTGGCCTCCCTTGCTTGGCCTCAGCTTCCAAAACAGCAAAGGATACATTTAAAGCAGAAAGGCCAAAATCTCGGTTTAGAGATTCTCAGGATGGATTTGCCTAGTGCAGCGCTGTGGAATGTCCACAGAATTTGGCACAAAGAGCCTTTCAGAGCTCTGGGGAAGGGGCACATGCCACAGGCTCCATTTCCTTCTCCAAGAAGTTGCTCTAGATAGAAAAATGGGGCCCCCGGGAGGGCAAATTCCAAAGTCCTCTCATTGTGCATCTTGGCAGGAGAACAACATAGAAGCAAAACTTTTGGAATTGGGCTCAAAAAACCCGGATCCTAGTCTTGCCTCTACTGTGTCTTGCTGATGATCCAGGACAAGTCCCTTTTGTGTCTGGGCCTTGGTTTTCTCACCTGTAAAAGGGGGTCAGGCTCATTGGTTTGCACACTTTAAAAACTCACAAGGAAAAAAAAATTCGCAAGAGCTCTTTGAAAAAAGCGATTTTGCATAGAAGCAGAATATACCAAACAGATGTATAAACAGGGTAACTGGTTGGAGTAGAACGGGGAGGCTGAGACCTTGAGCCCACTACTTATTCTCCTTAGCCTCATCTCTGAGGATCGCAGCGTCCCCTAAGAGTTTGACCATTGCTGGGCTCAGTGGTCTCTGACACTCTAAGCCTTGCAGTTCATTCATTCATTCATTCATTCAACAAATATTTACTGAGATTCTACCATGTATCAGGCTGGATGTGGGGTTGGGAATAAAGAGATGAATGAGAAAGTTGCTGTCTTGCTTCATAGAGTTTACAATCAAATAGGGAGACAAACATTAATGAAATAAACACAATAGATAGATAGATAGGTGGATAGATACATAGATGGATACATAAATACAGATACATATACAGATATATTCAAATTGTGTTAAATACTATGAGGGAAAAGCACGGTGCTTTAAAAGACAACAGAGAACACCTCCTTACTTTAGGTCACTTGGTCATGGAGGCCAGTCAAGCGATGGCATTTAAGCCAAGGACTGGAGGATGGAGAGGAGCCAGAATGGAGGGGAAAGGTCTACCAGCAGGAGTGTCAGCTTGCACGAAGACTCGTCACAAATGAAACATTTGTGGGAGGCAGAAGTGCAGTGAGCAGGGCGAACGGTATGGGCTGCGAATGGTGGGTCAGTCAAGGATCTAAGGTACAAGGCCTGGGAAGACATGACACCAAGTTTGGACTCTATCTGAAGTGCATTGGGAAGCTATTGGAGCTTTTTGAGGAGAAAAGTGACAAGTTCTCTCCGTAGCTCCATGGAATTGCCAGACTTGGCTGGCTAATCTGAGAAATAAATTTGTGCAAACCTCAAACACTTCTTTGGATCTAAGCAGAGATATAAATAAATGCCAGATAAAATGGCATAGCGGGGCAATACCTCAGTTTGTTCTGCACATCATGATTTAATTTTTAAATCAAAACTACTAGGAATACAATGCCACAGATCAAAGGAGTAAATCTTCCATGTGATTATTTCAGCTTCCCCAGCAGGAAAGAGGAGGGAGATATTTTTAGAAAGAAGGCCTCTCAGTGCCCCCTTGAAACCACACTGGAGACACTGCCCAGCTCAAATGTACAGTTATGCTTGCCTATCAGCTTTCATCATGGTAGTGGCATGGGTCAAGGTATTACATGTTGCCAAGAATGTCTGACCTGAAATTGTTCTTGGGTGTGTCCTGGAGCTGCCCCCTCCTTCGCCTGACCCCAGTGCTGCTGGCTTCCTGGCCCCGTGAAATCTTCTAGAAGCAGGAAGGAGCTTGAGCTGTGTTTGGCAGCACAAGTTTGCCATGCACCCTTGAACAAATTGCCTAACCTCTTCATGCTTTACCGCAGTATATCCAACTAACATTAATTACCATCCCTCCTTTCTGCCACCAAACCCTACCAAAAGAAATCATCTGAAGTTATAGACACTTAGAATTCATTAGCAAATTGTGCACTGAAATGGGAAACACTCGTTTGACCATTTTCTCTCCTTCCTTGAAGAGAAAGTCCCTTATTAATCATTGAGAGAGTCTGAGTAAGTTTGTTCTTGCATTTGGTGAGTAAGTAAGCTCCTTGTGCTATCTCATCATATTTTCTTCCTCTTCTGTGTAATTACCAACACTCCCTTCAGAAGGACATGCTGAGGAGTTATGATGAGTCAAAAGGGAGGAAGAATGACAAATAACTGATTTTTCTGGTCTAGAGTTGGGAGGGCAAGTTCAGTTTAAAATTTTGTTGTTCCAACCCTTATGAAAGGTAGAGACTCTTGGGTGATTAAACTTGGTAGTTTAACATGAAAACTGCCTGCCTGCCCCATAAAAACTGCCCTTGTTCCTCAATTTACCTCAGTTCTTATCTGCAGAGTGGGCAGGTAAGAATGACCCCACTCTTTGGGCAATTGGGGGGATGTGTGTGTATGGGATGGGGTGGGGGTGGATGGTTGTAGGACGCATCCAGGCCAGGAACTGTGAGGTGCTGTCTTGATTTCAGACACTTTCTCCCCATGAGAACTTGGGCAAGTCACTTAACCTTGTGACCTCACAGGGTCATCCCCTCAAGGGTGTGGACAAACAGCCTAGGCAGCCTGCTGAGCAGTTAGTTCCACAGGGCAGGTATTTTATTACATTCCTTTGAGCTTAAGCACTCCAGAATTAGATACCAAAAATATGCCTGAGAAACATTTACTCCATGGGAGCTCAAACCAAGTAATGAAAGCCATGGAAAACAACTAAGCAGCCCGTGTCCTGAAGTCACCTCTTCCTGGGAGGTCTGAGGAGGGTTCCTTCCACCTTCCCCAGATCACACCTCCCTTCTCTGCCCTTCCTTTCCCTTCCTTCCCCAGGGAGTGATGCTGCCTAATCAGGAGAGCTTGTGTTTGACCAGGGATGGAGAATTATACACCCACTGAGTGAAACTGCACCCAGGAGAGGACCTCACTCTAAAAAGCAGGAGTAAACCTCTAGCCTTCTGTCCACAGAAGTAGGACTTCAGCCAGAAGTCCTACAAGTCTCCCAAATTAAGGGTTGCTTCAAGTCTGCCAAGCTAAGTTGAGGGCAGCAAAAATTGATTAAGTCACTTCTGGGTGCTAATTGTTGTGCTAGGTGGTGAACTGGGGACAGAGGTAAGACAGAGTCCTGCCTTGAAATTCCACAAGGTTGTGAGGGAGAGAGACCTGCAAAAGTTACCCCCTGGGAAGCTGACAAGCACTGGGATGGGGGATAAACACAGTGAGATGGTGATAAACACAAAGTACAAAGGGAAGACACAAAAAAAGCTCAGCTATCTATGAAATGTGCCAGTGACACCTGGATCAATCATTTCTTGTCCTTTATTTCTTCTTTTTTTTAAAGAGCTTATGATGCATTTTCACACACACAGCCTCATTTGTTCTTCACAGCCATCCAGTGAAGCAGGCAAGATGGCAGTGATTTTTCCAATGTGATGGATAGAGACTGTGAAATCCTCTAGAAACAGGACTTTCTCTTCAAGAAAGGAGAGAAAATGGTCAAATGAGTGTTTCCCATTTCAGTGCACAATTTGCTAATGAATTCTAAGTGTCTATAACTTCAGATGATTTCTTTTGGTAGGGTTTGGTGGCAGAAAGGAGGGATGGTAATTAATGTTAGTTGGATATACTGAGGTAAAGCATGAAGAGGTTAGGCAATTTGTTCAAGGGTGCATGGCAAACTTGTGCTGCCAAACACAGCTCAAGCTCCTTCCTGTTTCCAGAAGATTTCATGGGCCCAGGAAGCCAGCAGCATTGGGGTCAAGCAAAGGAGGGGACAGCTCCAGGATGCAGACACACAGCGGGTTCTAAGGGTACCATTCTCAGGGGGCAGGAAGGAGGCTGGAGATTGAGTTCCACCATGTGGGCTTGATCCCATCAGTCACGCCGACATAATAAAACCCCCAGAAAAGCTCTAGACACAGCAGCTAGGCATGCTCCCATGATTGGTATTATATGTAATATACATCGATGTGCCCAGAGTGGGCTGTGATTTGACTTCACATAGACCCTCCCAGACACGGTCCTGTGTGTCTCCTCTCTTAGCTTCTTCTGATTTATATCTGATATTTGCTAGAATAAACCTGAAATCATACGTATAGCACTTTCCTTAGTTGTGTGAGTCATTCTAGCAAATTATGGAAGCTGAGGGGATGGGGGAACCCCCAAATTTGTAGCCGATTCATCAAAAGTACAGGTGGCCTGGGGCCCTGCTGCTGGAGTCTGAAGGACAGCTTGTGGAGGAGGATCTCTAACCGGTGGGGTCTGTATGTAGTTGATAGTGGAAATTATTGCAGTCAGTAATTTGCAATTGGCAAATTGTAATGATTGTTATCACTATAATAAATGGAGCAAGTATGAAGGAAAATGTACCCAGGAGCCCAGATCCTCTGATATGAGGGCTTCAGGCTCTGGTTCTTGCCAGCCTGGTTGTGAGCTGTACCTAGGTCCCTTTTCCTTCTTATCTCACTGCCTTCCAGGCCAGGACTGCGGCCTGGACCTGGCACCTCCCCTCTGTAGAGCCCAGGACCAAGGACACAGCAGGCTCTTGTGTGACAGTGAGATGGAAAGAAAAGAGCACTGTCTGGTCCCCACACAGTGAGGTCACTAAACAGGCTCCTTCCCCTCTCTGCCAGGTCTCAATTTCCTTACCCGTGTGTCAAGGACTTTACATGCAGCAATTGCCAAAGTCAGTGTGGTTTGGAGACTTCTAAGCTGCGGCCTCAGTGCCGTGTTGTGAAAGGTTTGTGAGTGCAGTAAAACTGGCTGGGTTCAAAATCCAGGATTACTGCCAACATGCTGTGTTACCTTGAGCCAAGGGCTCATTTTTTCTCTGGTCATGGGTTTACCCATTCTTAAATATGGAGGAAAATAGCAGAACTGGTGTTATGGGAGGTTTAAGTGAGAGAATGTGCTTGGCAAAATTAAGTGCTCAATAATGTTTGTCTTCTTACGATTATCAGGATGAATACTTGTTAACTTCTTGTCTTCTAGAGGAAACACCAAAAGTAGTGAGAGGAGGTACAGTGGAGCCAAATGTCATTCACCATCTATGAATCTCAGGCTTCCCCTCTGACAACAGGAATGATAATACTGACCTTGAAAGGTGTTTTGTGGGGGGATTAAAAGAGATGCTCAACTAGTGTAACTTTCCAGAAACCTACAACCTCCAGATGGATCTCTGGACCAGATAAGTCCTGAAACCTAGAGCGCCCAGCCTCTCCAGAACATCAGCTAGTTCCAGCTCCTTACCGCATATTATTGACAGCCCCTTTCAACATGAAAAAGTTAGAATGGCCATAGCCCAAACACCTCTAAAGAGAGAGATGGAAAGCTCAAAGGTGATGGCGGAGTTATCAGAGAAGGTAGAGTTTAACAAGTAAATATGATCACTGAATCATTAAATTGAAATCTCTTTTAGTCTCCAGTATCTTAGAGCAGCTAGAAGTAAAAACCTAAAATTGTAGAATTGTAACCATGTCAAACTCTGAAATATATTCTACAACTAATTGTGGTGCTGTGCTTTGAAATTTATTGCTTTTTTGCATATATGTTATTTTTCACAAAAAAGAAAGAAAAAAGTCGATTGTGGTGATAAAAAAAATGTATTTAAGCCTTCTAGCCTCCTATATCCAGAGCAGCTAGAGGGAAAAATCTTAGAGGATTGCATGGTAGCCCATGACAAACTCTGGGTTCTGTCCTGTAACTTCTTGTTGAAGAGTCCTTTGAAAACTATTGCTTTTTTATTTCTTTGCTCTGTTCATATGTTATACTATACAATAAAAAAGTTAAAAAAGAAAAAAAAGAGATGCTCAAGGCAATGTGAGTAGCACAGGCACATAGTGGGGACTTCATAAATTAATATTGGTGGTGGTGTCATTCCTACTTCAAAGGTTTAAAAATGTGTTCCTTCTCTTGCTCCATCTACTGTCGACTAGAGTGTAAATCGATGAGATTCTTAAGACAGGCAATTTGTCAGTAGTGGTCAAAACTATAAATCTGTCTATCCTTTGACTCAGCAACTCCATTTCTAACTACAGATATAAAACTGGGAAATATGTATTCCAGGGTTATCCATGGTTGTAACTATCCATCAGTTTAGGGCAGATTAAATAAAATATGACACTACAGAATGGAAACTATGCAGCTGTGAAAAAGATAGAGGAAGCTGCTCAATTTCTGAAATGAAAAGATCTCCAAAATATACTGTTTCTTGGAAAAACAAGACACAGGACATGGTTGATTACACTCCAAATGTTTACAACTTGTATAAAAAGGAGTGGGGGGCATGTAATCATATAAGCATGCAATGCTCGGATATACATTTTTATAAGTCTCTAGAAGGACACACCACAGGAACTGAGTTTCTGAGAGATAGTCAAGGGAGGGAGGCTTTTCACTTTATCTTTTTTGTAATTATTTTTCAAATCTTGAGAATGTATTATCTATTCAAAAATTAAAGAACATTTAACAAAGGAAGGGAGGTAGGAAGGGATGGGGAAGGTGGGGAGGGAGGGAAGGCAGGAGGGAAGGAGGGAGGAAAGAGGGAGAAAGTGAGACAGGGCCAGCAGGTAGGAATGGTCAGGTGTGGGTGGAGATCAGGCCTGTCCCAGGTGAGGGGCTGCGGGAGTGACACCGAGCTCCACTGTGTACTGGAACTGGCTGAGCTTGAGTGCTGCTGATGATAAGGAAGGTGACACTGACTTGCCCGATAGAACCTGACACGAGAAGTCTGGCAGCCCTACCTGGCAGACTGTCTTCTGACAGGTTGTGACAGCGAGAGGCAGCCCTGCCCTTATTTTCATCAGCCACACCTACGCACAGCCCCCTCGTTGGGTACCTCTCCACTCTGAGAAAGAAGGACACAGGTTTAGCCTGTAGTCGCTCCCTTTCTCAAAGGAGCATAACATAAAAGCAGGAACCTATTGCATATTTTATCTGTCACTGTCTGATTTCTTAGATTAATTCACATGGCAAATGAAAAAGCCAAAGGTATAAAGTCTTCTGGAGACTATTAAGTGCATGGAAAGCAGAGGTGCTGATGCTCATTCCCCATGCTAGCAGCCCTCTACCTTGTTGATAGAGAATTGTCATCTTCACCCAAGTTCTAATAATTTCTTGTCATTGATGGCATGAATTTAGAGATGAATGCACAGTTCTATATAGAGATGTATATTTCTGATTATTTTCTCACGGTTTCACTTCATCAAATCTTTGCCTAGGCAAATATTACTATAATAATATTATTGATCATACGTTATATCAGTTTGTATAAAATTTAAAAATATATACTTGAGTAACCATAATAATAAATGCAACAGCAATTTGCAGTTTTTCACATCCACTCTCTCATTAGATATTCAAGCTATAATAAATACGCTGGGCATTTATTCAACAAACACTGACTGAGCACTTTTTCTATCCCAGATACTGTGTTAGGTCCTGGAGTTTCAGAGACAAAACAGCATGAACTTGGTACACAAGGAGCCAATAAATTAGACCAATTCACAAATGCAATGGTAGAGATAGATACAAGGCAATGTGGGAGTGCAGAGGGGGGCATCCAACCTAGTCGAGCAGTGGGGAACAGATAGAAAAAGCTTCCTGTGGAACATCTGTCCTGGGTGGAGCCTTGAGGAATGAATACTACATGGCCAGGCAAAATCAGGGAGCAGGTTCTCCTGAGACAGTACAAGAGACTCTTCATCCTTTGGAGGAATGGGGTAGGGAAAGAGTAAGGAGGTGGTGGGGGAGAAAACAGATAAAAATGTAAGGACGTCCTTAAAGGGAGGTCCAAAATTGAGGAAGAATGCTGAGGGAGGGAGATCCT
Organism: Myrmecophaga tridactyla; assembly: GCA_004026745.1. NCBI lineage: Eukaryota > Metazoa > Chordata > Mammalia > Pilosa > Myrmecophagidae > Myrmecophaga > Myrmecophaga tridactyla. Next base: position 28,864 of record PVIY010019617.1, read on the forward strand.
ATTTCTAGATGTGGAAGCCAGTACTCTTGATCACTCTTCAATTCCTAGGTCAAGTTCTCTTCTCTCGCCCTTCCCTTTAGAGCTGGCAGTTGGCCAGTTGGGAACTCAGATGAGCCAGTTGCAAACAGCGGTCCGGTATGGCCTGGTCATGTAGGCCTTTAATCTTGAGTCTATGTGGACCCAAGTAGAGGATCCACTGCATCAGGTCTCTCCAGGGGACACTGGATTTCCCAGCTTCCTTGTCCGTTGAGCCACAGCCAAATGATAGGAGAAGTGAATGCACCTGAGGTGTCTATCCATAACTCCGTGTTTGCATTGCTCAGGAACTTGTTCATCTGAGACCTATTATTTTTTGCAGGGCCTCAATTGGGCTGGCACACAGCCCCGGTTCAGCCGTCTGTCTGGTTTCCTCACCCCGGCCACATCAGGGCTGATCCCTCACACATTTGGCGCAGCACTATCCACAAGTCTAAACAGGGCCCCGAAAAACCACCTCTAACTTTGCAACCCCTTGTCCCACGGTCTGGGAGGCAGGCTGTGTCTGGGCTTGCTCATGTCTGAGAACAGCAAAATCAGCCTGACTGCTCTGCCCCAACCCTGCTTGGAGTCTCAAATATTGGGCTCTGGCTGGGAATATGGCCCCAGGAATTTGTAGTGGGGAGCCTTGGGGTGAGTCCTGGCAGTAGGAGAAGAGGAGAGAAGGAGCATTCGTCTCTGTTCCCTGGGAGAGTGTGGAGCAGTTCCTAGTAGGAGAGGGAGGTCACCAAAAAGAAGGCACACAGGATAGGTGCATAAGAGCTTATGGGATGGGGCGGGCCACGGTGGCGCAGCAGACAGGGTTCTCGCCTGCCAAGCCAGAGACCCAGGTTCAATTCCCAGTGCCTGCCCATGCAAATAAATAAATAAATAAATAAAAGAGCCTATGGAATGTCCTTGGTTGGGGTCCCTGGAGCTAAGGATTTGCATGCAGGGGATTCATTAAGGAAGAGCTCCCAGGAGACCCCTGTAAGGGAGTGGGAGCAGGGGGATAGGGGAGGGGAAGAACCAAGCAAGAGAGAGGGTGACCTTCAACTGTAAAAAGTCCCCTACATTGTTTGGAGGGATGGAGTCATTTCCTGTAAGGTCCCAGCCTCAGCCTGATCCCACTGGGGAATTTTGGAGTGAAAATTATGCCTTCAGAGTTTGTCCCAACTCTAGGCGCTCAGAGTTTGTCCCAACTCTAAGAGTGATGGGTTTTCGTGGTCCCAAACCAGTTGAGCAGGAGCTAAGGGCTGACTTGGGGACGTAAAATTCCAAATTCTCCCAAGTTCTCCCAGCTCTCTGTGGGCAAATCAGTCCCAATCGCCCAAGGGCAAGCCTCCAAAAGGGCCTCATTAGCAGCAAAAGCAGACAGAAGCTTGGGGAAGCATGCACAGAAATGGGAAAAGAAATCCGAGCGATCTGGGACAGGTACATCAGATCCCAGCTCATTTCATTTCTGCCTGTGTGACACAGCAAATTATTTAACTTTACTAACAGTTTTCTCACTTGTAAGGTGGGCAGGCTCATGTCCCTTTTACAGGTTAAATAAGATCATTTAATGAAGTTTTTAGCATAGGGCCTGGCATGTTAGGAATTATTTTTGATGTTTGAACATGCCCTTCTGAGTGGGTTTAACCTTGGGAATGCTGTTGCTGGTGATGTTTAGCTCTAACACCTCTGCTTCTACTCCATTTCTCCCTCCATGCTGGGAGTTTCCTTCTTCCCCTTCTCAGACAGGCAATCTGGCTTGCTCCTCTGCAACACGGGGGCAGGTCTCAGGACCTTGCGCTCCAAGCCCCCTCTTCCACCAGCCAAGCTGCTTGGGCTTGCTCCTTGGAAGTACTGCAGAGTGTTTCAGAGCCCAGGCACTGGGTGAGAAGATCCACATTCAATTCTTTGGCCTAACACTTGCAGGATGTGTGGCCTTGGTGCTTAGTCTCTCTGTACCTCAGTTTCCTCATCCGCCTAGTGGGGATAGTTAGTGATCACTCTATTTGTTAGAGTTGTTGAGAGGTGTTCATGAATTAACATGAGTGAAGGGCTCAGTGAGTGTTGGCTAGGATCATCATCAATATAAAAAGTCCTCACAGGTCAGGACTGCTGTGTTGTACAGTTTTATACTTTTTGGATCAGTCCCTGTTATTTCTACCCTTTGTCTCTGTGTTGGGCTCTGCCTTTGACCTTCTTTGGTTTCCCGGAGCTCCAAGGTCAATTCCTTGGTACATTTGTAGTACCTTCTGATTTTCTATGCAGCACACCATCTGGTTTGATATAGGTCTCCTTTTTACAAATGAGGAAACTAGGCCCAGCGAGATTAAGCAACTTCCCTAAATTCGCCCACTTCCAAGTGATAGAGTCCAGATTACCACCTAAACACCAAGTTCAGTGCTCCTGGGAACCCCTGGCCTGTCACAAAGGCGGCGTTTACTACTCCCTGCCTGCCTCCATCTCATTTGTGTCTACAATGGCACCCATGGACCTCTGTGGGTCTCACCCCACATAGTTTATTTCTCTTCCCTACTAGACCATAAGCCTCTGGATGGTAGGGGCAGTGTCTTATTCATCTCTCTATTTCCAGCTCCTGTCACAGGATCTGGAATATGGTAGATAATAAATATGAGTTTGGTGAATGAATGAATGAATGAATGAGTGAATGGTCTATCATGGACATATAACCAGAAATGGGAGTTGCTGGGCATTAATTTAACAAACTAATGCCAGACTGTTTCTAAGTGGTTGTACCAATTCTGGCTCCTTCCAGCAATGCATAAGAGACACTGTTGGTTCCCTCCTCTCTAGCACCTGGTACTGTCAGACAGTACATTACAGATGACAAGGTATTTATGTTCAATTCATACTCCTCTTGTCCCTATTAGTGATGGTGTGGGGTGACCACAGTTTTTACCACCAATTTCCCGAGTGGTATAAGATATGAATCTGACTACATCAACCCCTTCAGTGGCCTCCTCTGTCTTTGACCTGGGCTCAACTTGTCATTCCAGCTTCATTTCTCTCTTTTTAAAAAAATGGTCTTTAAAACTAATTTATTTTGGAACCCATAGATTCTGAACAAGATGTCTGAGCCCTTGTAGGGCTGCTCAGGCGCACAGTCCTCGATTGGAATGCCACGGTCAACAGATCCACATCAAGCAGGTCCACCGAACCTGGCTTACAAAAATCTGCAAGCATTCCTAGAAGGAGTTCCCCAAGGAGCTCTGGCCCAGGCATTGTGTCACTAGCCATATCCAAAACAGAGGCCAGGCTGGAGGAGACCCCAACAGAGGATTGCGCCCTCCGCCTATTGAACCTGAAGAAACGGAAGAGACCAGACAACCCTGATGACAAGAGTGAAGGAACCGATGACATATTTTCAGGTATAAGGGAGATTCAAGATCAACTTTCTGAGAAGATCGACTCTGTCCTAAGTGCTGTTGAAAAGCTATCAAAATCTGTGGGTGCAAAGTTTAACCATTTAGATGCAAAGATAGATAAGCTGCAAACTGACATCTCTTTTATGCTTTCCAGATCCATCCAAGGTCTGCCTCTCACTAGAAGATCTATCCGAGCCTGTTGCCTGATGAATGCAGCCCACCTCCAGCTGTTGCTGGCCCTTTCGCTCTTCTTGCTTATGCTATATCTGAGTCATCAAAACTGTGGGATGACTGGTAGCTGCAATACCTCCACAACTGCAATCAAGTGCCTCACACGCAGTACCCCTCAGCACCTTACACTAAATTGTACTGTCCCCCGTGATCAAGATCAACATTATGAAGTCACATATAATGTAACTATTCAGCACCCCCTACACATGAAGTATGATGCGCAATTAGAGTGACATTATGTTAATAGCTGCAAGACAACTTTTGGGTTTGGGGTCATATACAATGACTCAAGATCCAGCAAAAGGATCCTATCTCGACAAGGATGTATTTTTGTCAAAGAAATTCAAGAAGACCCACAGTGATGTACTTATTGGTATTGTCACTATAATATCACAACAGAAAAGTGGCTATGTATGACAGAGAATGTATCAATAAGTGCCTTACTTAAAGGACACCTGCACTGTTCATCTGAGAACTGCTCAACATTGATGTGAATAAAGCAACACAATACACATCTATGCGCAGCAAAATCCACATCAATAATTATGCCATCCGTCCAATATTATTTGTAAAAAGATGCACAGTACAGTAATTAATCATGCAAGTATCATGTTACATGACTTATATAAAGAGTTTGACCACATCAATGGAAGTATTGTTGGATGCTACATCAGGGACTTGTCTTTGCACCCACCACCACCACAAAAGATCCACAACACATCATTGAATTAATTCATAATAATTTATATCAGGCATATATTGCTTGTCAAATAATGCACATTATTCTTCCAGCACTCACCACTCCCGGAACACACAGCACTGTTGTAGCAGTGGCTGAAGAACAAGTCAATCACTGGCATCATAGTTAGTTCCACTGCTATGATAATGGCTCTGTATAAAGATACCATGTAGGTTCTTGGAAATGGCAAACGATAAGGCATACTTCCCAGTGGTCTACAACAACACCAATACTATCTTATCCCATAGACAAACAGACTATATAACAATGCACCAAAAATAGGGATAGGCCGATATATCACACTTCAGTTATCCAACATGAAAATAATCATAGGAATGACAGGCTCAGGAATTTGTCTTCATATCATAGCACCCCAGCTTGTATCCCTTTTATTATGCTCAATTTGAGTTACCTAATATACATACAGATTTTAAAGCAAGCTCCCATCTCATTGATCCTGTATACTATGCTATCAAATGATGAGCTGACTTCTCTGGGGCACTATATGCATTCTCAGACCAATCTGTCCACCTAAATAATATGCTTTGGAAAATAGGTGTTTTAGTTGTTAAAGCTGCTGGAAATGCAATATTCCAGAAATGGGTTGGATTTTATAAAGGGAATTCATTAAGTTACGAGTTTACAGTTCTAAGGCCCTAAAAATGTCCAAACTAAGGCATCCAGAACACACAGGTGGTTCAGCGGTAGAATGCTCGCCTTCCATGTGGGAGACCCAGTGTCCTAGTTTGCTAGCTGCCGGAATGCAATATGCCAGAAATGGAATGGCTCTTAAAAAGGGGAGTTTAATAAGTTAACTAATTTATAGTTCTAAAGCCGAGAAAATGTCCCAATTAAAACAAGTTTATAGAAATGTCCAATCTAAGGCATCCAGGGAAAGATACCTTGGTTCAAGAAGGCCAGTGAAGTTCAGGGTTTCTCTCTCAAGTGGAAATGCACATGGTGAACACGGTCAGAGTTTCTCTCTCTGGAAAGGCACAAGGCAAACATGGTCAGGGTTTCTCTCTTGGCTGGAAGGGCACATGGCGAACACAGTGCCATCCACTAGCTTTCTCTTCTGGCTTCCTGTTGCATGAATCTCCCCAGGAGGCATTTTCCTTCTTCATTTCCTTCTTCCTTCTGCCTTTACAAAATAGGATTGGGATTAAAACATGGCTTTTCCAGGGTACATACATCCTTTCAAACCCGCACACCCAGGTTCAATTCCCAGACCATGCACCCCTCCAAAAAAAATGTCCAAACTAAGGCATCCAGAGAAAGATACCTTGACTCAAGAGAGGGCTGATGGCTTTCTTGAGTGAAGATTACCTCTTGTTGGTGCCTTAATTTGGAGGCACCTTCTATTCCTTAGAACTGTAAACTTGTAGACTTATTAAATTCCCTTTTTTGAAAGCCAAAAACAAACAAAACAGAGGGCTGATCACGTTCATGTTTGGGGTTTCTCTGTCAGCTGGGAAGGCATAAGGCGACCTCTGCTAGCTTTCTCTCCCAGCTTCTTGTTTCAAAGAGCTTCTCGGGGTGGGGGTGGGGGGCAATTTCTTCCTGTATTTCCAAAGGTCTCTGTGTGGGCTCTGAGGCGTTTTCCAAAATGGTTCCTTTTTAAAGGACTTCAGTAAGTGACCCACCTTGAATGGGGGGAGACACAATTGGGTGGGTCACATCTCCATGGAGACAATTTAATAAAAAAGATCCCACCCAACAATGGTGAATCAGGATTAAAGAACATGGCTCTTCTGGGGTACACAACAGTTTCAAACCAGCACAATTGGTTTGCCCTCATTTTCCTCCATTAACCTTCTTGGATGGATGCGTGACCTGACTTTATGGGCAGCATGACTAGGTGGCATCTTGTATCTTGTAACTCTGTGTATCCTGCTTGCCAAATCAATATTCAGATGCACAAAATATGGTATCTTAAAAAATATTTTTTTTATTAGAGAAGTTGTACGTTTACAGAATAATCCCATATCTCTGCCTCATATACACACTTTTCCCTACTATTAATTCTTTGCAGTCATGTGGTTCCTTAGCCACAATTGATGAGACAATATTATTATAGTTATATTATTAACTACAGTCCATAGAGTATATTAAGTTTCACTGTATTGCACAGTCCTATTTTTTTTTTTTGTAATTTTTACTCTGGTGACAAATATATGACCTAAGGTTTTCCCTTTTAACAATATCCAACTATATAATTCAGTGGTTTTAATTACATTCACAATGTTGTGATACTATCACCACCACTATTACCAAAACTTTTCCATCATACCAACCAGAAACTCTAACCAGTTAATCCAATTATCTCTTGACAACACTTCTGCCCTTTGCACCTGTCTTCAGTTAGTGGAAATATTATCTACCATTTTTTGAGTGTATATCAAGCACTGGACATTGTGCTGGGCATTTTACATGTATTGTCATATTTAATCCTCTCAACTGCCCTATTTCCAACTACCCTACCCTATCCCTCAGGTGAGGAAATGAAGTCTTGGAGAGTTTAGGTGAGTTCTCAAGGCACACAGCTAGTAAGTGATAGCGCCAGGTTTTAAACGTAGGCAGTTTAATTCTGGAGTCCATACTTAACTAAAACATATACTCCACTAAATAACTACATTTACAAGTCCTTGTATTCTTTCCCCTCTTTGCAGCTGTGCTTTATCTGCTCTGGATAACTGTTTCTTCCATGTCTCACCCCGACTGCTTTGTTTTGCTTGGTAAACTTCTTCTCATTCTTTGGGACTCAAGTCAGGTGTCACCTACTCCAGGAAGCCAAGGAAAATCAGGAGCTCCAGCAGCCATCTTGCTACCCCCAAAGGAAATAATTCTGAAGATGAAGTCTAAACTGGCAGGATGAGAAAATTCCAGAGAAATGGAACTGCAGCTCTAATGCCATCATGAGCCTCTGAATCAAAGCCTTGCCAGAAGCGGCCTGCCCCCACTATATTCTCCTTACTGCTTCAGCCATTTTGAGTTGATATTTCTGTCATAGGAAATGGAAAGCTTAGCACATGATACAGATGCTGTAAATTGGAGCATGTTCAGGGAAAGATGAGGGTGTTTTGGGAAGAACCAGGTTAAAAGAAAACACTTGGGGGTGGTGGGGGTGACTATCCAGGGTACCTTCATCATAGAAAGAGGTGTCTTGTGGAAAAGGGAGTAACCTATTGTGTGTGGCCCCATTGTCTGCTGGAGAGCATTGTCTGTGGAGAATTAAAAAACAGTGATAAAACTGACAAGAAGTCCATTGGCTTTATTAGCACCACATCTGGGAATTCTAAACATCTTCAATGATAATATACGTCTTTCTGATGGGTCAGACAGCTCCCACTACCCCTCTACTGCCAATGAGGAGAAATGGCAGGAAGCTAAGTTTTCAACTTTGGTAAAGAAAGATCTCTCCAGCAGGCAATAATGGAATGTACTGTCTTAGGAGTTGATTAATCATCCATCACTGGCGAGATACAAATAGAAGCTGGAAAGCCAGTCTTCTGGGATATTAAGTAGATTATTAAATTCAAAGACCTCTATAGCACCAGCCAACTCCAGGAGTCTATACAAGAAATGACAAGTGAATGATTGAGAGAAGCTCTGTTCAAGTTAAAAGTAGGTCTTTGAGGTAAAGGAAGGGATTTGGGGTCTTCCCCATTAGGATGTGAGTATCACCAAGATAGAGTCGGGGTCATCTGCTTGAGTGCTAATGCCCACATGGGTGTTGGAAATCAAGCCACACTGATGACCTGGAAAGTGAGAATGAAACCTGTGCTTACTAGTGGTCTGAACATGTCAAGGGTTTGGGAGCCAGGGCATGAGCTCAACAAAGTAAGGGCCCAGGATCCAGAGAGTCATATAGGAGAAAACCCAAATATTAGGAAAGGAACCCCAAAGTATACATTATCCCTTCACAGCAACCTCGGGCAGATTATTTAACCTCTCTTCAGAGCCCCTACCTCAATGGGCTGTATAAGATTACATGAGTTAATAAAGTGCTACAGAAATGTTTGCCATTATTATATTTTTTAAGGGGCAAATTCTAATGTGCTGACATTGTTACAAACCATCCTTCCCAGAATGAATTTATTTCTCATCCAGTTCCTTAACGGCTACTGAATGGTTTTGCTGAGATTAAAAGTTTTAATTTTTTTCCCAATATAATACTTCAGTATTCACAATTAGAGTATGTTTAACATTATATATTGTTTATTTGTTCATTTGTTTGTTTATTCATTCAAATACTTACTTGGTGCCTACATAATTCTAGAAACTATACAAGGCCCTAGAAATAAATCAGCCAGTAAAAATAAAACAGATTCCTGCTCTCATGGAGCTTATGGTCTGACTGGGTCAGGGTGCTTGTAGGGAGAGGGCATAGGACAGTTAATAAAAATCACATGAATGCAGTTAAAAATCACAGGTAGCAAGAGCCATCTAGGAAGATAAGCACCCCTGTGAGATTATGAAATTAGGGAACACTGGTCTGGGAGTGGAGATGTCCCTGAGCACATAATGCTTGAGCTGGAATCTAAAAGTGCATTAACCAGGGAGTTAGGAAAATTCCCAGCAAAAAGAACAGTGCTTTTGAATGTACTAACATCCATTAACAAACATTTACAAAGTGATGACCTTGTGTCAGGCATTCTGCTAAGAACGTTATGTTTATTATTTCACTTAAACATCATGTCAACTGTTTGAGGTGGAAATCATCAGTCCATTTTATAGACGAGGAAATTGAGACTCAGAAGGATCCAGTATGGGCACACATTTTATAAGTAAAATTCCAACACAACCCTGTCTACCACCAGTGCCTGTCTCTTAGTCTTGAGGGTAGAACTGCCGTATTTATCATTGTATCTAGAGCGTGGAACGTTCTGGCATGGTCAGCATTCAATAAAGGCTGTTGAACTGAACTGAATAAAATTGTGTTGAGTGGGAAGAAAGGTCCCCATGTATGGTGAGAATGGGGATAGACTGTGTGTGTGGGTAGAGGGAGGAGAGGGTAGGGTTTCAGGAAGGATGAACCTTCATAGCAAAGCCTGCAAGTGGAAATAGACATGGACTGAGTAGGGAGACTGCTTAAAGGTCATTTTTTCCTTTGATTGGTAGTGAGCTCTCCATCATTAAAGACATTCAAGCACAGATTGAATGGCTACTTTGGCCCAAATGTGGTAGGTCTAAATTATCTTTCAGACATTGTCTAACCTAGGACTGATCTAATACAAAGAGTTTTCACAAATACATGAGAAAACTTTACTAATTCCCAAAGTCTTTTGCCTGTGTGGGAACCTAAGCAGAATGGTGGAGTGAGTGAGCTGGCAGTCACTGAAAGAAATCAGACAGCATGACAGACATGAAGGAAGATGGAGCCACCACCTGGCTACCAGATAACTTTCAAATCACAGCCTTAGACAATAGAGATGAGTATGGATCCCAGCACCATACAGAGCAAATAGCATCCAATGGGCGGTAGCGTTTCTTATGTTAGGTACCCAAATAAAAGACAAAATTGCCATATCACTGCTTTTATTTTATAAAACAAGGCATTTGTTCAAACTGATATCCAGGAGGTTGAGGAATAAATTATTTTCCTTCCCTGCCAAGAGATTGTCCTTGGGCATCTGCAGGGGTTGATTTTGGCAAGAATTGCGATCTCATTCCATCTTCCTCACGCAGGTTAAGAGAATGTTGCCAGAGGTCCAGGTCCCAGGTCTTCTCTGAATTGCAGAATTGGAGTTGTGTGGTTTCTGGAAATGGATGTCTGAGCCCTGATTTCCCTTTTCTGGATTAAGACTGTTATTGACCTACTTAGGGGTTCAAAAGGTAAAAATGAATCTTCAGGTTGTATTTGAAAATTCCAGCTCTTCAAAGCACAGAACCATAATTCCTTGTACACTTGGGCAATATATGATTCTATCCCCACAATATCGCATGAGGAATGTACCCTTATTATCTCCACTTTACATGTGAGTAAACTGTAGGCTAATTTTGCCCTAGGTCATGAGGTAGAGAGTGATAAAAGCTGTGGTCTCCTTCCTCTCAGATGGAAACATACTATGGCAATTAAACCCAGCTTTACACGTCACTAAGAAGTGGATGCAGATTCTAGCTATACCACTTTCAGGTTGTGTGGCTGTGAACATTTAATGTCTCTAAGGTTCTCCCTCTTTAAAAAGTCTCTTTCTTGGTTCCTGGATGCTGTGGTCTCCATGATCTCCCTTCCAGGCATCTGATTGCTCCTTCTTTTCTTTTGGGTTGACTTGTCTTCTTGCCTCATGCATTAGAAGTTGCCAAACAATTCATTCTCCTTCTTCTTGTCCTCTTTTCCTTGTCAGTCTTGGTCACTGTGTCATGGGAAAAGTGAATGAAGATTTCTATATTGGCTCTTAAATCTTCTACTTGGAAATTTGACATATCATTTGTACTCACATTTCATTGACATAGCAAATCACAGGGCTATATCTAACTTCATGATGGGATGTGTCCTTGAAGGAAAAAATCAATGATGAGGAACATATCAGAGACTTTGAAAGTGTCTTGTGGAGCTGCTATATTCACTTCAGAATCCTCAACTATTGCTTCTGTCCGGAAGACTTATAAATCTGTATTTCTCTTTCATCATAAATCTTACAGCTGGTCATGTTGCCCTCTTTTCTTTGGCTGCTAGGATGTCAGAGCCAAATCTTCTGTTCAGCCCTAGCAATTTTATAGGACCTTCTGTTGTGAAGATTGCACATTAACCTTATAGCTTAAATTTAATTTTACTTCCCTTATTTTTTTTCATTTAATTTCTCTATCTACTTTTTTATTCTGTAGCGCATCTTTGTGAGGACTACTCAAATCATTTTTTTAATGAGTGAGAGTGTAGATAAATGCAAGAATATAAATTTACCATACATTGATACTATATTTTCAGTTCTTTTCTCTAAGTGGTAATTCACCACTGGGATGTCCTAAAATCACCTCAGATGCAGTTGAACTTATCATCTTATCCTGTACTCTCCCCTTGAATCTGAGCTGGGTTGTGACTTGCCTTGTCAATATAATTCAGCAACAGTGACAGTGTGCTAGTTCTGAGCCTGGGCTGCAAGAGGCTTCACAGTATTTTATTCTCTTTCTTGGAACTCTGCCCAGTTGCCATGTGAAAACCTGCTGGAGAATGAGAGATCATGTGGAGTAGAGATAAGTTATGCCAGCTGAAGGCAAGGTAGACCACCTGGCCCCTAGCTGAGCCAGCAGCTGACTGCAAGCATGTGCATGTGTAAGCTAAGAATTAGGTTTAGACCTCCTGAGTTTAGACCAGGTTACCAACCCACGGAATTGTGAGATAAATAAATATTAGTTATTGTAGGGCACTGATTTTAGGGTGGTTTGTTACACAGCAAAGCTAACAGATATATCAAGCTTCCATCTCCTGAGTGGGCTACCTTTGAATCTTTTCCCTGTACTTTTGATGTTGGTTCTTGAATTTTTTCCTTCCTTATATTTCCAGTTTTGTCCCACTCTTCCCCAGTTCTGGCTTCTATTCCTGCAAAAATCTTCTATCTAGACTCTCCACATCAGGTCTCATCTGCCAATCCATCTTATGCATTATTGCTAAATTAATCATTTTATAGAGAAATCTATTCCATCATTTCTCCATTAACATCTTTGATGACTTCCTAATTAAGTACAACTGGCCAAGCCAGCAGCCTATGTTGTTAACAACCTGTTAACTTAGCTCCCAAACATCTAAACGTGCATTTTAACGTCCAGTCAAATGAGTCACTCTGTTGTCCAGATATACCATGTATTTTCCCAGTGCAGTGTCTTCAGTCATGCTATTTCTTCTGTCTGAAATGCCCTCTACCAACTCTCTACCTGTAGGAACCCTTCCCATTCTTTAAAACTCATCTCAAATATTTTTCCTTTACGATGCCTAGCCTCATCAACCAACCAATCTCTCCACTTAATTTGTCTTGTACTATACATTTTTCATATGCTTATCTTGACTTTCTAATATCTAGGGAGCTCCTTGGGGACAAGGTTCATGTCTTACTTTGCTTTTTATTTGCAGCACCCAATTCTACCTGCCATGATTTGGGATTGCCTTGATCCTGAAGTTCTTCATACATGAATTTTAATATCTATAAAGCAGGAGCACATGTAGGCCTGGTCTCCTTTACTTCATCCATCATATCTTCAAGCAGTGCTTATTTTAACCCTCTTTCACAGCATAGCTTCAAAATTCTCACTCTTCACAATCTCCACTACTTTGGTTCAGACCCCATCATCTCTCATGTCAACAATTACAAAAATCCCCATCTATTCTAAAATGCATATGTTTCAATGGCTTCCCACAGGCAGAAAATATAGTCCAAGTTCTTTTAATGACATAAGAGGAATTATATGATCTAGCTCCTGCCCGTTTTTCTTATTTTTGATGCCTCTCAAATTCTATACTTTCTTCTGGGCATGAATTCCTTCCCAATTGTAACCTAGGAAAATAGAACAGACCACGTAGCAGACATCCATTGTTTTTGTCTGCCCATACTTTATCCCCTTCTCTGGCTAACATATCCTACCCTTCTGACAATAGAGATGGCACACTTCCTAGGCTGATAAAGTATTTTACCTCCTTCCCCAGGATGAAGTGGTATAATCAGAGCCTTTCCTGAGATGTTCAAAGTTGAGCTGAATGAGAGGAGTTCCTTTCTCTTCTTATTCTGAAGATAGAAATTGAGAGCTTAAAGGTGCCCCTTTCCACCATGTGAAAGAAGTTGTCAGAGAGAAGAAAACCAACACAGGGAGAGAAGCAGAAACAAGATACTCAAAGCCTGGTCTCCACACAGCCCTGGGCTTCCTGGTTCTTGCTTCTGTGTTAATGTCAGGCTTGTTTGTTCAATTCTTCTTTCTATTCCAGGAGCCTTTCCAGGATCCTTTGTTAAATGAAAGCATTTGGTTACTTTCTCTCTTTTGAACTAGAATGTAAACTCTATGAGTACAAGAACTATGTGAATTTTGTTCTCCATTATTTCTCCAGCATCTTAATTAATATTTATTTATTAACGGAGACCCAGGTCTATAGGGTAAAGGAGAGAGGAATTAAGACCTCCCCAATGGGCTCCTAACAGCCCACATGGATTGATAACAAAATTCAGTAGTAAAAGAAGGGTCCATCTCAGCTTCCTCTGGAATCTATGAGGATAAGTGATCATCTAAGAATAAGATTTTCATTTCTTTAATGGATGTGTCAGTTTGAAACTGTTATGTACCCCAGAAAAGCCATGTCCTTTAATCCTCATTAAAGGATATTGCTGGGTAGAATCTTTGTTAGTGTTTCTATGGAGAGGTGACCCATCCAGTTGTGGGTGGGTGGTAAATTTTTATTTATTTATTTTAAACTTTTTAATTGTATAATATAACATATATACAAAGCAATGAAAGAAAAAAACAATAGTTTTCAAAGTACTCTTCAACAAATTGTTACAGGACAGATTCCAGAGTTTGTCATGGGCTACCATACTATCATCTCAGATTTTCCCTTCTAGCTACTCTAGGAGGCTAGAAGGAATAAATATATATTTTTTATCACAATCAACTTTTTTTCTATCTTATGAAAAATATGTACAAAAAAGCAATATATTTCAAAGCACAGCACAACAATTAGTTATAGAACAGATTTCAGAGTTTGGTATGGGTTACAATTTCATAGTTTTAAGTTTTGACTTATAGCTGCTCTAAGATACTGCTGAAGACTAAAAGAAATATTGATTTAATGATTCAGCAATTACATTCATTTGTTAAACCCTACCTTCTCTGTATAACTCCATCATCACCTGTGATCTTTCTATCCCATTCTTTAGGGGTATTTGGGTTATGCCTATTTCTAACTTTTTCATGTTGGAAGGGGCTGTCAATAATATGGGGTAGGGAGATGGAACTAGCTGATGCTCTGGAGAGCCTGGCCTCACTAGATTTCAGGACTTGTCTGGTCCAGGGACCCAGCTGGAGATTGTAGGTTTCTGGAAAGTTACCCTAGTGCATGGAACCTTTGTAGAATCTTATATGTTGCCATAGGTGTGCTTTAGGATTGGCTGGAATGGTTTTGGTTGGGGGTTGGCAAGTTATGATAGGTGGCAATGTTTAACTGAAGCTTGCATAAGAGTGACCTCCAGAGTAGCCTCTCAACTCTATTTGAACTCTCTCAGCCACTGATACTTCGTTAGTTACACTTCTTCTCCCCCTTTTGGTCAGGATAGCATTGTTGATCCCATGGTGCTAGGGCTTGACTCATCCCTGGGAGTCAACTCCCATGCCGAGAGGGTTTCCATGGAGATGTGTCTCCACCCATTTAAGGTAGGGTGCTTACTGGAGCCCTTTAAGAGGGAACCATTTTGGAAAAAGCTTCAGAGCCACCAGAACCACCAAAGTGAACAGAATGGACAGACCCCCGGGAAGCCATTGAAGAAGCCTGGAGAGAAAGCTAGCAGACGTTGCCATGTACCTTTCCAGTTGAGACAGAAACCTTGAACATCATTGGCCTTCTTGAACCAAGGAATCATTCCCTGGAGGGCTTAATTTGGACATTTTTATAGGCTTGCCTTAATTTGGACATTTTCACAGGCTTAGAAAGTAAACTTGTAACTTATTAAATTTCCATTTATAAAAGCCATTCCATTTCTTTTTTATCACATTCTGGCAGTTTACTAACTAAAACAATGGACTAGAACACAATACTTCCATATAAATGGGAAAAACATTATTTTGCAAATATCATTTTTGAGGGGAAGGATCTCATAATATTTATAAGACCTGAGTTTAGACTCTTAGAATCCTTCTTCCCCTTCTTGGGAAGAACTTAGTTAAGGAAGAACTGAAAGAGAATTGAAAACATATGCTCACATCAGACTTGTACACAAATGTTCATAACAGCATTATTTGAAATAGTCCCAAAGTGGAAACGATGCAAATGTCCAACTGTGGAAAATAGAATGTTCCATATCCAAGCAATGGAATATTATTTAGCCTTACGAAGGAATAAAGTACCAATAAATGCTATAACATGGATCAACCCTGAAAACCACCTACCACATGTAATTATGCGAAGTGAAAGAAGCCAGACACAAAAGGCCACATCACTGATGATTTAATTTATATGAAATCTCCAAAATAGGTAAATTCCATTGAGAAAGAAAGCAGATTAATGATTGCCAGGAGCTGGGGGTAGAAGGCAATAAGAGTGACTGCCAATGAGTATAGAGTTTCTCATTGGAGTGATGACAATGTTCTGGAATGAGATAGTGGTGATGATTGCACAACTTTGAGGATATACTAAAAAACACTGAAATGCACACTTTAAAAGGGTGAATTATGTGCCCCAATGATTAACACTAGAAATATGAATTAGTTTACGCAAGGATTACTTCAAAGATATGATTCTTATATAAAGAATGTTTAAATCCAGGGTACAGGGGGAAAACTGCTATTGCATGCTATGAGCTATGTCCAAAAGGAAACCATCAGCACTACCACAGCAACAGCAGAGGTAAATAATAGGAGGAGGGACAAGAGTTAAGAGGAGGTTTAGATTTCCCATCTGGTGAGGGTGTGTTTATTGGTTTTCTTTCTCTTGAGAACAATGAAATTACCTAAAATTGAGAATGCTGATGGACTATGGACTTTGGTTCATCTACATGATGTCTGATGAATGCAGGTGGATGAAGGATGCACAGATGGAGAAGTAGATTGGTGGACGATGGTATATACTTATGAACAAAGGTTGTGCTGCTATAAAAAGGAACAAAGTCATGACGCATGCAACAATGTGAATGAACATATGGGATATTTGGTGAGACAAAGTAAGCCAGAAACAAAAGAACAAGAATGGTATGGTTACCTTTAGAAAATGCTTATTAGAAAACAGGAGCCTAGATCATAAGCTTTTAGAGCAGACACATTAAGTCCGGAGTGGTGATTACTATTTCTGGATTTTGAGAGGCTGTTTTATATATACATGTCCTGGTTTGAAAGAAGTATGCCCCCTAAGAAAAGCCATGTTTTAATATAAATCCCATTTCATAAATGTAGAATAATCTCTACTTAATGCTGTATGTTTGAAACTAATGAGATCATCTCCCTGGTTGATGTGATTTAGTTAAGAATGGTTGTTAAACTGGATTAGGGGAGGACATGTCTCCACCCATTTAAGTAGGTCTTGATTAGTTTCTGAAGTCCTATAAAAGAGGAAACATTTTGGAGAAAGAGACTTCAGAGAGAGAGACA
>PVIY010019618.1:0-45492 GCA_004026745.1 Myrmecophaga tridactyla
GGTGGTCTGGAGGACAGGTCACTTTTGGTGGTCTGGAGGACAGGTGACTTTGTACCCTGCACGATTTGGCAGCACTTGCATTCTCCCTTGCTGAGGCTGGGGCTGGGGGCAGGAATTCTGAAGACCTGGCATTCCAATCCCACTCCCCCCTAGCCACAGGACTTCTGAAAAACTTCTCTGAGCCTCTTAATTCATCCTCAAAGTTGGAAGGGTGATAAAGCATAATGATAGGGTTGTTATATGAGTGTTTTGCAACCATTAAAGGGCTGTTTGGATAATTTCTTCTGCTTGGGACCTCAGACAGCAGAGTGGACTCTTGCTTGGGATCCGGTCAACTTTTCTTTCTCCCCACTGTTGGGGTCTCCAACAGAAACCACAATAATTGCCACAGTCCCAAGGGCTGAGCCTCACCTGTGGCAGGAGCTGAGCTCTGGATGGTGAGAGGTCAGACAGACACCTGCTTTCTAGGGATTTGATGTCTAATTGAAGAGGGCAGCTATGCACCCCTGAGTTGGCAGAGAACTGAGAAGTAAGAGGTGAACAGTTGCGTCGGCCAAGCCATTAGCAACTCAAGGAAAGGGAAGGGCAACTGGCCATGGAGGCTTCCTGGAGGAGGGAAACATTTGAGTCAGGGCTTTAAGGACTGAAGGGCTTCAAGGGGGAAGAACAGAGAGGGGCACCCAGTGGGAGAGGGGGAAGCAAGTGCCTCCCAGGCAGGTCTGGGGTGGGATGGCCATGGCTTGTTGTAGATACTGAGGGAGAGGCTTGTCTCAAAAGTTCCCACATCAGGGAAAGTACCTCAGGCATGGAGGCTGGGGACCCCTTGGCTGCCCCCTTCCCCTCAGCAGGGCTGCCCCTCGATGCCTCATGTAAATGGGCTGCACCCTGTTCTTATGACCCATCTCTTGGCTCCTCTCTTCCCGGGGAAGACATTCTCCCCCTACCCCGCCCACACCCCTCCTTGGCACGTGTACAGATCCTGTCAGAAATCTTCCATCCAAGTCAATAGATAATGGCTAAAATCAATGTGTAAAGAAATAGCAGTAAAAGCACATCATTTAGAAAGATGAAAGTAAATGCTTGAAGAAACAGCTAAAAGCATTAAACATGACTGCCTCCAGGCAGCTAGAGTGGGGGGTGGGGGTGGCAGGGGGCGGGGGGGCCTCAGGGAAGGAAACTGTTCTCCTCAAAGCCTATTAGCACTTTCTGATTTTTTTTTTTAACTTTGACAAAAAGGAGAAATGATTTTTTAGCAAACCTTCTGGCCTAACACAAATCCCTCCCATTGGATGGAAGGACATCTCTTATTATCCTGTCCTTGGAACAAATTGGGGTGGGGGGGACGGTGTTGGGGCCTGGGGGAAGGGAGGGGCTTGGAGAGGCCCCTGGTTGATGGTGGGGGGGACAGTCATTGCCTCAGAGCTTGGAGCTGTCAGGGAGGAAGGGTTTTCTTTGCTGCTCTCGGCCCCGGATTCTGATAGGCGCAAGTGGGGAAGGAGGCCCGAACTCCAGGAGCATCACGGGGCTCACATGGTGCTGGGACGTGGCTGTGCTGGGTGGTCTCTGAGCCACACAGCTCCCCGCCCCCAAATCCCTGAGCCCCTCCAGCCAGCTTGCTTCTCTCAGTGCTGCCTCAGTTTCCTCAAGGGGAAAGCAGGGCTGACGGCATTACCTATCTCCCAGGGTTTCAGGAGGAATAAACAAGATACTGCCCCAAAGCATGGTGTCTGGCTGCAATGAGCTCCTAACACAGGTGAGCCAGTTATTACGTGGATTTTTAGAATTAGAGAAGATATAATATGCTGGGACAGTAGACGCTGGACTCAGAAGGGGTCTTTGTTTTATGCAGAGAAAACGGAGGTTCTGGAAAGCCTAGGGCACAGGAGAGGAGGAATCTGGAAAACAAAACCTCTCACCCCAGCAGCGGGGAATTGGGAAGTGACTTCAGAGCTGGACCTGGGGCCGATGGGAAGGTGGCAGAGATGCTGATGGAAGAGAGGGAAGGAAGCAGGAAGCAGATGCCAGAGGAGGGTGGGAATGATGGTGGAAGATGAGGCAGCCCGGCCACCCCTGAGCCGAAAGGATGCTCTGGGGTTGCTGAGTGTGCGGCAGGAAATGACTGTGCAGCAGGAAATGGCTGGAGGAGGGGGTGGCGTGTTTGGGGGGGCATATTACACACAGGGCCAGAGGTGGCTGAGCAAATCAAACCTTTCCTGGCTGTCAATATGGTCAAACTAATCCATGAGGGTGGTGGGTTTGTGGCATCTACTATCACTTCGGAGGGATTGGGAGGGGAGGGTGCAGCAGGCTGTCAGGAAGGGGCCTAGGGGCTTGTCTTGAAGCTGCATTTGCAAAGCAAACCCACTGAGATTGAACATCCACTCAGGGTGACTTGGGGGCCTCATGGAGATAGAGGGGAGCCCACAGAGGGGAAAACTTCACCCAGCTATTGGGTGGGGGCAGCTTCCAAATCTCTGAAGCCTGGTGCTGCCCCACATGGTTCTCCCCCTCGGAGACTGGGGAGGAATTGGCTAGCCCGGTGGTACAGCTGAGTGTGTGGCACAGTCAGGGGAAGCCAGGTGTTTCTAGCTTTGGCACTTCTATCCTCCCAAGCTGCTCTTTGGCCAGAGTGACCTCACCTGAGTGGAAGGGCGAAGAGGGACAGCTCTGTGCTGCAGATTAGAACATCTTCCCTTCTGCCTGCTATGTGACCTGGGGTTTGTCACTGCCCCCCATGCCCCAACCTGGGCTTTTGCTTCTCAGACTATTACATAGAGGCAGTTACACTTGATGAGCTCTAGAAACACTACCCATCCACGTCCAGCCCAGACAGGGGTGCCAGGTAGGGGCAATGCAAGCCCAGGACCCCTACCCTGCAGACATAGGGAGGCAGACATGGGCAGGAGCCATCTGTGTGCTTCTCTGGGAAGGTGCCTGCTTTTTCCTGGAGGTCTTAGGTGATCCACATGACTCTGAACATGCATCACAGGATCATGGAATCTAAAGATACAGGAGAGTGATGTGCTCCGGCTCTGTACCTAGGCTGGAAGGGAACCAGGCAGCTCCTGGCCTGGGCACAGACCCCTTGACTCTGGGGCAGCCTGCTGCTAGAAAGCTCTTCTCACGAGCTTCAGTTTTCCTTCTTATGATATCCCAGTTGTTTCTCATTCAGCCAGCTGGAACCAAAAGACACCAGTCTGCTCCTTTCACCTGCTATCGTGAGTTACAGTATTGCGCCCCCTCCAGCCTTCTCTGGGATGAATCTACCGTCCCTCATGACAAGGGCGCACAAAGCAAAGTGGAACCAGTGCCTCCCTGGGCCTAGGACCAGGTTAGCTCTTCTTCATTGACGAGGCATGTCTTGGATTTTCAGTCAACCAAAGGTCTTTTTTCCCACATGCATTACTGCTTTAACCCATATCTTTCCTAAGCTCTACTCATTCACCCCTCTGAACCCAGTTTCAAGCTGTCAATACTGTTTAGTATCTTGATTCCAACATCCCTTTGCATTAGCTTTCCCTCCCAGACTCATGTCCTCTGCAAATCTGATAAGCAGCCTTCTGCGCCTCTATCCAAGCCGCTGATAAAGGCATTAAACAGGAGGTGGTCAAGTTCAAGAAAGCCCTGTCGTCCCTAGAGAACCCTCCAATTTGATATTGATTCATTAATCAGGCTCTTTGGAACTACTCCTTCAATCAGCTTTGGATCCACTGAACATCCTTGTCCCCAGGGGAGTCTTGAGAGTCTTTATCAAGTGCCCTGCTGAAGTCTAGGGGTTCTAGGTCTAAAACCATCGTCTGATTTCTACGTCTGTGACCCTAACGAAAATGGGGACTGAGTGGCTTTGGCATGACTCCCTCCTGGCGCCTTCCATGCCCTTTGATGTTGGCTCCCAAATGGCCTGCTTCCTAATTGGCGCTACAATTCTGTTTGGGACTAACATAAAATCAATTAGTCTGGTATTTCCGGAATCTATCTTTCTATTTTTTGTAAAACTGAGACAATATTTATTGACTTTCTGCCCCTCTTTTGTTTTCCATGATTTTTCAAGAATTGCTATTTCAGTTTCTGCAAACATACATGCTGGTTCCTCCAGAAACTTCAAAGATAACTTTTTAAAATATAACTTCTCATAAATGAGAAGACAAACTCATTTAAAGGGACTTGTTGCTTAGGAACTATTGAAAAAACACCAGCAAGCGTTGCATTTGGCTACATAAATAATCTTAAACATGGAAAAACTACCTCTCCAAAATAAAAACCGACTACAAAAATGTGTGCCACAAATATTACAAAAGGATTGATTTTTCCATCATACAAGTAGGTCTTAAAACTCAATAAGAAAAAGATATACAACTCAAGAAAAACTGGGTAGAGGATATCAGTAGGCAGAAATAAAAAAGGTCAATAACCATGTGAAAATATACTGTCTTTCGTGATTAATGCAAAACAAGAGATTAGATTTGGAAGTGAACAGAATGGCAAAAATTAAAATCTGTGGGCAAGATATGGAGAAACGCGCACCAGGGGATGTAGTTGGTCAAAGTGTAAGTTACCGCAGTGTACTATAAGGGTAGGGAAATAATACTTATCAAAGTGCATATGCATTTGCCCTTAGAGACTTAATCACATAACTCAAATCTACGTTCTAGGATGTTCATTGTAAGATTATAAACGCATGGGAAAGGGCGGTGCGACGGTGGCTCAGTGGCAGAGTTCTTGCCTACCATGCTGGAGACCCGGGTTTGATTCCCGGTGCCTGCCCCTGCAAAAAAAAAAAAAAAAAAACATAGGAAGCAAGGTGTTCTAGTTTGCTAGCTACTGGAATGCAATATACCAGAAACGGAATGGCTTTTAAAAGGGGGAATTTAATAAGTTGCTAGTTTACAGTTCTAAGGCCGAGAAAATGCCCCAATTAAAACAAGTCCATAGAAATATCGATCCAGGGCAAGATACCTTGGTTCAAGAAGGCAGATGAAGTTCAGGGTTTCTCTCTCAAGTGAGAAGGCACATGGTGAACACATACAGGGCTTCTCTCTCGGCTGGAAGGGCACATGGCAAACACAGCGTCATCTGCTAGCTTTCTCTCCTGGCTTCCGGTTTCATGAAGCTCCCCGGGAGGCGTTTTCCTTCTTCATCTCCAAAGGTCGTTGGCTGGTGGACTCTCTGCTTCATAGTGTTTCTCTCTCTGAATCTCTCATTCTCCAAAATATTTCCTCTTTTATAGGACTCCAATAAACCAATCAAGACCCACCCAAATGGGTGGAGACATGTCATCCCCTAATCCAGTTTAACAACCTTCCTTGACTGAATCACATCATCCAGGGAGATGATCTGATTACAGTTTCAAACATACAGTATTGGATAGAGATTATTCTACCTTTACAAAATGATATTTTGATTAAAACATGACTTTTCTTAGGGGGCATACTTCCTTTCAAACCAGCACCCAAGGTAACATACTATTAAATGACCTATTATTTAATCATTCGGCCTGCCTGGGCTGATATGGAAAGATCTCCAAGAAACACAAAGTGGAGCAAAGCAAGATGCAGAGCAGTCTGGCAATATGATTCTATTTGTGTAAATTAGGTATAGATGCTTATCGAGCCATAAAAATATTTTAAAGAGTGTATGAAACTGCAAATACCTCTGGAGAGTGGGACAGGGGTTTGGAAAAGAAAAAAGAAATTTTAATTTTTGTTTTATATCTGAGCATATGGTATCAATTTCCTTTATAATTAAAAATAAAGCTACTGCTTTTTCTTTCGCTATGTCTATCATTCAGGTTTTGATTCTTTCTTCACCAAGAGCCCCTGAATTTGTTAAAACTTCCTTCGTGCCTTTGCTTGTTTTTTATTGCTTTGGCTGGCTGTCCACTGCCAGCCCTGCCAGCCCCCACCCCACCAACTTACCTTCCTTGTTCTGACCTCCAAACTACAGGTTCACTTTGGCCTTTTTTCCCTGGTGTTGGCTGTGTCTCTCCTTCTGCTCAAGTCCCTGGTAAACCTGGCAGCCACATTAATTCACATTTTAGAAGCTTCTCCTTTTCTTCCTTGGTATCAGCTGTGGTCATGGGTTCAGAGTCAGAACATGGGATGTGGGACTACAACTATCTTTCCTCTGAAAGTGTGTATCTCCGCCTGCCTGAAGAGCAGGATTTCTTTATTCAGAGCAAACCCTTTGAGTCTCAGGGTGCTCGGGAGCCCCAGCAGGAATCAGACAGGGAACCAGCCCTCAAATGCCTCACAGCGCACAAGGAACAGTGGGTATACTGAAGGATTATGAGGCAGATTGACTGAAAGCCTCATGGTGCCCGATGTTGTACTCCAACACATCCTCGACTTTCCTTGTAGACATTTAAGTCTCTTAGGAGGAGGCGGGGGATAAAAAAGCAAAGGGATTTTCTGGGCTATAGAAACAGCTTTCGAAGAAAAGATTGTTCCAATTCTGATTCTTGGGAAACCTCAGGGCACCAAGAAAGGGACATGATTGTTCCTTTTCAGTTGGGACTTACAAAACAGTCACTAAAAGCTCTCTGGCTTGGGAGAAAGTATGTGTGTACGTGCATGCTTGTGTATGCTCACCAATCCCCATTCATGCTGGGTGTGAGAATGAGGAAGGAAAGTGTTGGTGCTCTCAAGCAGCAGGTATAAGGGATGGTGTAGGAATGTGGAGGGGAGTTTGGGGTCCCTTCCCCCACTAGCATCAAAATTGCAGTAACTGCAGATTAAGTGCTGCTGACCCCAGGAGACAGGCGGCTCTGTTTCCAAGGGAACCACATGCCTCAATCAAGGCTCCTGAAAGGGAGGGTGAGCCAGGATGGATCAGCCCTTCAGCCCTTCTGGAGCAGCAGTCTATATGGGGGAGCCTTCATCCTGGGGGGAGCAGGAGCCTGTCACTCCTGGCTGAGCTTTCACTGGCAGGGTGAGAAGCAGCTGGAGTAGCATAGCAACCCCTGTCCTAGGAGGGGAACTTGGCTATGCCCCCAAGTCTCCGTATAGTCTTGGTATAGTCCCTTTGCCTCTCCAGGCTTGGTTTCCCCATCTGCAGGATGAAAGCATGGGACAAAGATTCTCTAAGGATCCTGCTAGCTCTGTGACCTTCTCCTGACACCATCCCCTGTCATGTCCTGATTCCCTGGCCAAAATCGTTTACCAAATCAAGTTAAGAGTGTGAGAGGGTTGGACAACCCAGAGAAACCATGCCCCTGGCTGGACAGCTACAGCAGTGCCATCTCTGTAGCAACCAAGAGCTCCCCATCTTTAAAAAGTGAGTGGAGATTCCGAAAGACAAACAGGTGCTTTTCTCATCAGCTTCAAGCAAGATCAGAGATGGAAGTGAAAATGTCAGGAGGGGCTCCGAGCTGAGAAGAACATAGGATGGGCTCATGCCCCCTCAGCCCACAGCCCTTCATTGGGCCCATTGGAAAGCCAAGAGCAGAGCCCAACTCTGTCCAAGCATCCTGGGCCATGGATCTGTTCATCCTCCACAGAACCCAGGATAAGGCAGCACCAAACTCAGATTATCAGGTTTAGAAAGATTGGTAGTGTTGGGAGTGGGAAGAGCCTAGCCTGGAGTCAACAAGTCTGGTTTCACTTCCCAGTTCTTCAATTATTGGTGGTATGACTTGGAATAAGTCATTAACCTCCCTGAGCTTCAACCTCCTTATCTTTAAGATAAAAATAACAATACCCACTTGACAGGGTTGTTGTGAGGATTAGATGAGATAAACAAAAGACCTAGCAGAGTTCCTGGCACGTAGTAAGTGCTCAGTAAGCAGTAGGTACTTTCTTTTAATAAGTATTTGTGTAGATCTTCCAGGACATTGGATCTCAACCTTGGCAGTATATTGGAAGTAGTAAGGGAGTTTTTTATAAGGCTTCACATATCCAGATCTGCCTGCAGAGAATATCCTGGGATGGGACCTATGCTTCAATATTTAAATGCTGCCTAGAGACTTCTGCTTCCAGCCATAAGTGGGTAGTGGGAACTGAATATACCCTCCTACTTCAAACAACTAGAAAACTGAACAATGTGGAGGATTATCATAGTTTTCAGGCATTGGACAGCAGGCATGTCAGGACTGTGATCCCTCAGAAAAAAGAAATAAGGTAAGCCCGATAATCTCATCTGCTTACTGCTCTGAGTTGAAGGGACAGAGATGGGAGATTGTGGAGAACTAGGTGGCTAGAATTTATGGGGTAGAGTACTGGAGATGAGCTACAAAGAGAGAAAGAAAGAAAGCACTCCAGAGTATTGCTAAGGGGTCCACTTGGGTCTTTGGCTAAGAACTAGTCTGATCCTGTACGAAAGGGAGTCACTTAGGACCAGGAAAGAACCACTAGAAAACCAATAGACAGAACAATTTCCAGAGCTCACATGGGCCTGGGGATTGTTATTGCTTACCTCATAGAGCAGAAAATCTTAGAATGTGAAAGATACCAGCTAGAACCCCCAAAAGGGTATCAGTCCTACAATAAATAGTACTCTAGATCTGCCCTTTAAAAAAAAAAAAGATTTTAAAATGAGTCTCAAAAGGACCCAACTATTTCCAAGTAATTTAACTGTGCCAGAACAAAACTTAAGGACACTTATAGGAATACATAAATATATAGCACCCAACAAGGTCAAACTCAATGTCTGGAATCAAAGAAAACAAATTATTGGCTGTATTAGTTTTCTATTGCTGCCATAAGAAATTACCCCAAACTTGCTGACTTCAAACAACACCCATTTATTATCTAACAGTTTCTGTGAGTCAGAAGTTTGGGCACAGCATAGTTCAGTGGGGCTCTTTGCTTATTGTCTCAGAAGGCTGAAATCAAGGTGTCAGCTGGCTGCTTTCTCATTTTCTAAGCTCAACCTGAGTTCCTGTGATTACAGGACAGAGGTACCCATTTTCCTTCTGGCTGTTGGTTGAGAGTTGCTCTCTTCTCCTTGAGGCTGCCTACCGTTCTTCTCTTGGTACCCAACCCCCTTCCATCTCCAAGTCAGCAATGGTGTACACATTTTCTCTTGTGTTTCAAATCTGTCTGACTTCCACTTCTGCCTCTGCTTTAAGGATTCATGTGATTACATTGGGCCCACTCAAATAATCCAAGATAATCTCCCAATTTTACAACCAGATGATTTGTAAACTTAATTATATTGCAAAGTACCTTTTTGCACGTAAGGATATATATTCACATCCCCCAGGATTAGAGCACAGAATCTTCTTGGACACCATAATTCTGCCAGGCATGCAAAGAAAATATTACTCATTACAAGATAAAAGTCAATCAA
Source organism: Myrmecophaga tridactyla (assembly GCA_004026745.1). Classification (NCBI taxonomy): domain Eukaryota; kingdom Metazoa; phylum Chordata; class Mammalia; order Pilosa; family Myrmecophagidae; genus Myrmecophaga; species Myrmecophaga tridactyla. Next base: position 9,286 of record PVIY010019618.1, read on the forward strand.
TTGAAATAGATTCAAAATTGCCAGAGATGATAGAATTAGCAGACAAGGATGTTAAAACAGCTATTCTAAATATGTGCCGTATGTTCAAGAAGATAGAGGAAAACATGAATATGGTGAAGAGAGAAATGGAAGATATAAAAAAGAACCAAATGGAACTTTTATAGGTAAAAATTTCTATAGCAAGTAAAAAATACATTGGATGGAAATAAACACAGGTTAGGCACTGCAGAAAACAAGACAATAAATTTGAAGACATAATAAAAGCCTTCCAAAAATAAAGCACACACAGAAGGAAAACTATATAGAGTGCTAGTGACCTGTGGAACATTTTCAAGCCCTCTAATTGGAGTCACAGAGGAGAAGCAAAACCTTTTTTTTTTTTCAATTAATGACCAAAAACTTTCCAAATTTGATGAAAACTATAAATCCACAGATTGAAGAATCTCAAAGAAACCTGTAGGAGAAGAAACATATAGAAAACCACGCGAAGACATATCATAATCAAATTGCTGGAAAGCAGTAACAAAATGAAAATCTTAAAAGCAGCATAGGTAAAAAGACATAATGTATATAGGAATATAGGAATATCAACAAACTTCTTGTGAGAAACTATGCAGTCCAAGAGACAATGTGTCTCCACCTCACCTCTGGCTAATTTTAAAATTTTCTCTTTATCATTGGTTTTGAGAAATTTATTATGCTGTGCCATGATGTAATTTTCTTCATGGCTCCTGCTCTTGGAATTTGTTGGACTTCTTGGATTTGTAAGTTTATAGTTTTCATCACATTTGGAAAAAGTCAGCTATTATTAACTCAAGTATTTTCTCTGTTCCTTCTTGTCCCCTTCCCCACCCCATCTCCTTTGGAGATCCAATTACTTGTATATTAGGCCCCTTTGAATTTGTTCCACAAGTCACTGACATTCTCCATTGTTTTGGATTCATTTTTCTTTGTATGTTCATTTGGATAGTTTCCATTGGTATGCTTTCAAATTCACTAACCTTTTCTTTTGTCATGTCTAATCTGTCATTAATAACATCTAGTATATTCTCAGCTCAGACATTTCAACTCTAGATGTTCAATTTTTTAAAATAACACCCATGTCTATATTTAACTTTTTGAACATATGGAATTAGGTTAAAATAATTGTTGTAAGTCCTTTTCTGCTAATTCTAATATTAGTTGTCAATTCTGGTTGATAGGTTATTGTCCTCAGCATGGGTTGTGTTTTCCCATTTCTTTGTATGCCTGGTAATCATTGATTGGATACCACACAACGTGAATTTTACTTTGTTGGGTGCTGGATATTTTTATGCCTTTTTTTCTGGGACACATATAAATTACTTGGAAAGAGTTCAGTCTGTTTGAGTCTTGCATTTGTGATTTGTTAAGCAGATTTACAGCAGTGTTCATTTTAGGGCTAATTACTCCCTGCTACTAAGGCAAGATCTTCCCGAGTATTCTACCCAATAAACAATGAATTATTATTATTTTTTCCAGTCTGGTGGGTGGGCACTATCCCTGGCTCAGTGTGAGCTCTGAGCACTGTCTTCTAATCTTTTCATGTTGTTTTTCCCCATCCTCAGGGAGTTGCTTCACACATATGTACTCAGTACTCTGCTGAATCTTTAAGGAAATTTAATGCATATCTCCAAGGCTCTCTCTCTGCAACATTTTTGCTTTTGATACTCCTGTAAATTCTAGCTTTGTCTCTGCAATTCAGGGAGTCCACTAGGTTCTGCCTGGATATACCTCCCACCCCCTGCCCCATGCCAAGACATGAACACTCTTTCAGGGGAGTAAGCTGCAGCAATTATAGGGCTTACCTGGGTTTCCTGTTTCTCAGCTCACACTCCTTTAATGTCTGGGGTTTTGATTTGCTAATGCTGTTAGAATGCAATATGCCAGAATGGATTGGCTTTTACAAAGGGGGTTTATTAAGTTACAAGTTTACAGTTCGAAGGCCATAAAAATGTCCAAATGAATGCATCAACAAGAGGATACTTTCACTCAAGAAAGGCTGATTTTGGGGTTTCTCTTTCACATGGGAAGGAAAATGACAACATCTTCTGTCCTTCTTTCCTGGCTTCTGGGTTCAAATGGCTCTCCAGCTCCTTCTGCATCTCCAGATGACTGTGTCTAAGCATCTGCTCTCACATCAGCTCCACAAACCTCTCCAAATGTCTGCATCTGAGCTTTTTTTCTCCTAAATGTTACCCTCTTTAAAGGGCTCCAGTAAGCTAATTAAGACCCACCTTGAATGGCTAGAGTCACATCTCCATCTAATCAAAAGGTCCCACCCACAATTGAGTGGGCCACAACTCCATGGAAAGAAACTCATCAAAAAGTCCCACCTAAACAATAGGTCTGCCCCCACAAGATTGGATTAGGGTTAAAGGGACGTGGCTTTTCGGAGGTATATAACAGATTCAAACCAGTACACCTGGTGACTAGTGTCTTTAAAAATGCTGCTTCTTATACTTCACCTGCTCTTATTTTTAAAAATATTTCACATGGGTGGGTAAATCTGGCCCCTGTTACTCTGTCTCAGGCCTATAATGAACTATTTCAAGATATAATAATAATAACAGTTGGGATTTAAGACATATGTAGAAGTAATATATGGCAATAATACATAAAGGATGGGAGAGAGAAATAGAAATATACTATTGTAGAGTTCTCACATTTTATGCTGTTTTGGTTTGCTAAAGCTGTTGGAATGCAATATACCATAAATGGACTGGCTTTTAACAATGGGGATTTATTAGTTTACAAATTTACAGTTCTAAGGCCATGAAAATGTCCCAATTAAGGCATCAACAGGACAACACCTTCTCCGAAGAGACAGACTGCTGGCATCCAGTACACCTCATCACAGGGGAAGGGGCATGGCTTGTGTCTGTTGGTTCTTAGCTCCCAAGTTTCACTGCTTTTAGCTTCTGGTTCCAGTGGCTTCCTCTCTGAACATCTGTGGATCCTCTCTTAGCTTCTCCGGTGCTTTTCTTTATGAGCCTCTCTTAATTTCATCTCTTATAAAGGACTCCAGTAAAAGGATTAAGGCCCAGCTTGGGGCAACTCTTTAATTGAAATAACCTAATCAAAAGGCCCCCCTACAATAGGTCTGCACCCACAGGAATGGATTAAAAGAACATGGCCTTTTCTGGGGTACAAGACAACTTTAAACCACAACATATGTGAAGTGGTATAATATTACGTGAAGTAGACTGTGAAAAATTCAACATATATATTATAAACCCTAGAGCAACTATGAAAAAAGTAAAAGAAAATGAAGTTAATACAAGGGGAAAACAACAGCAAAAACATATAGGATGAATAGGAGAAATAAATTTCAGGATGGCAAATTCAAACCAGTGATATCAATAATTACATTAAATATCAACTACACTCCAATTAAAAGGTAGAAATTTTAAGATAGAATAAAAAAGGAAGACCCAATTATATGTTACATATAAGAAGCCTACTTTATATTTTAAGTCACAGATATGGTAAAAATAAAAGGTTAGAAAAATATATGAAATGTAAACATTAACCAAAAGAAAGCTCAGTGTTTATATTAATATCAGACAAAGTAGACTTCAGAACAAGAAATATTACCGGGGATGAAGAGAGACATTTCACAGTGATAAATAGGTCAATCAATCAAAAGGATATTACAATCCTAAATGTGTTTGCACTGAACATCAAAGCTTCAAAATATGTGAAATAAACCTGATAGAAGTAAAAAAAGAAATAGACAAATCCACAGTTACAGCTGAAGATTTCAACCTTACTCTGTCAGGAATTGATAGAATAAGTACACAGAAAATCTGTAATAATAGAGAAGTATTGAACAATACTATCAATCAGCTTAACCTAATTGACATTTATAGAATGCTCCACCCGACAAGAGCAGAATATACATTCTTTTCAAGTGCTCATAGAACATTCATTCGCCAAGATAGGTCACATTCTGGACCATAAAACAAAATCAAGAAGATTGAAATACACAAAGCATGTTTTCTGAACACAATAGAATTAAATTAGAAACCAATAACAAAAATATCTGGAAAATTCTCACATTTTTAGTAATTAAATGATGCACTCCTAAATAAATGATGGTTCAAAGAAGAAATCACAAGGGAAATCAGAAAATATTTTGCTCCAGATGGAAATGAAAACACAACATATCAATATTTGTAAGATGCAGCTGAAGAAGTGCTTAGAGGGACATTATAGCCTTAAATAGTTACGTTAGAAAAAGAAGAAAGATCTTAAATCAATTAAGTAACTTACCTCAAGTCTCTAGGAATGTCCAGAGTTAACAGGGAGACTGCTTTTCCCCACCCCCCAAAAACTAAAGACATGAGAAAAATTAATGTACTTCACTGGCTTAATAGACTAAAAAGAAAAAAAAAGACATATCCTCTTTTTAAAAAAAACCAAAAAACTCTCAGCAGGCTAGGAATAGAAGGAAACTTCCTCAACCTGATAAAGGAAACTTACAAAGAACCAACAGCTAATATCACACTTCATGGAGAAAGATTGAGTGTGTACCCCTAAGATTAGAATTAAGGTAAAGATGTCCATTCTCACCACTTCTACTGAACATTGCAATAGAGGTTTTGGCAAGAAAAAGAAAAGCCGTTCAGATTGGAAAGAGAAAAATTTAAACTATCTTTTTGCAAATGACATGTTTATCTATGTACAAAATTCCAACAGATAAAAAAGCTACCAGAATTGATAAGTGAGTTTGCTGTGGTAACAGGATACAAAAATTAATATATAAAAATCAATTGCATCTGTGTATACTAGTAATGAACAGTGGAACATTCACATTTAAAAATACGATTTCTAATAGCATGAAAATATGACATACTTTGTAACAAAATATGTGCAATTTCTGTACTAAAAATGGCAAAATGTTGCTTAGAGAAATTAAAAAAGATCTAAATAAATGAAAGTCATACTCTGCTCCTGAAGCTGAAGACTAAATATTGTTAAAAAGTTCAATGCAGTTGCTATCAAAATCCCTGCAAGATATTTGGAGAAACTGAAAAGTCCATTCTAAAACGCATATGGAAATGCAAGGATATAGAATAACCAAAACAATTTTGAAAATGAAACAGTCTTGTAGATCTTACTGTATCAGATTTCATAATTATAGATATTTTTATCAATGGAAAAGAACAGAGAGTCCAAAAATAGACCCAGACATATTGTTACTTGATTTTTGACGAAGGTGTGGAGGTAAAATCTCTTCAAAACAAATTATACAGGAACAGTTGGACATTCCTGGGCTTTTTTTAAAAAGCGAACCACAGGCTTACCTCACACCACACACAAAATAATTAACTCAAGGCAGATCATTCTGATGAAGGCACAGCTATATGATGATACTATGACCCATTGAGTGTACACTTGGATGAGTATATGGTATGTGAATATATAATATATATCAATAAAATTGCATTAAAAACAAACCAAAAGGACAGATCATTCACCTAAATGTGGGAGCAAAATCCCCAAACTTTGAAGACAAACCATCAACGAATATAATTAGAATTTCTTAAATAGGACACAAATATAAACCATAAAGAAAAAAAATGATAAAGTGGACTTCATCCACATTTTTTAAAATTTTCTCTTCACAATTTACTGATAAGAAGCAAAAAGGCAAGGTACTAAGGCTGGGAGAAAATACTTGTAAAATAGATTTGTAAATATAAAGAATTTGTATCCAGAATATATAAATAACTCTTATCTTAGTAATACTCTCACCTAATGTGCTTTGCAACAGTCCTTTAATGCAGTTTTGAAAATGGAGTGAAATATAGCCACAAATAACTAACTGCTTAGCACATATTGAGTGTAAAAAATACTTGGGAATCAGGGACCCCTGAGTCTCCTGGGGTCCCCAATCACTGGTCCTGTTGCCCATTGATGAGGAACGGCTGGCATCCTCTGAACAGGAGCCTGTCCTCTCAGGTACATGGTCATAGTTCCAGAGGCGGGAAGGGTCCTTGCATTTGCGGCTTTCTCTGCAGAGAGGACGCTGAGGATGGAGGCAGGAAGCCAGCAGCCCTGGAATCCCTGGGCTGCCTGAAGTCCCAGTCCTGACGGGCCCTTCCTCATACTGGCAGCTGGGATCTCGTTCCTGCTGCATGAATGGCTAGTCCGACAGCACAGGGCCCCCCATGTGTTCATTCCTTAGCCCCCGTGGTTGCCCCACATGCCAGGTGACTGCCCTGTCATATGTGCCACTCCTCCACACTCATTTTCCTCCCCCAGTACACCGATGTTGCCCCTTTGGAACAAGTTAATCCCCTCAGCCTCTATTGTCAGTCTGTTGGCAGGCATTTCCGCTTCCCCAGCATCAAGTTAACTTGCCTACCATTCATTGCAACCTCCTGGCACCAAATGCTATTTTTAGAATGCCTGAGGACTCTGCTGGCATGAGTTGGCACTCACTTTGGCACTGGGGGGCATTCTCTGGGCACGTGTATACTCACTCAGTATGCACTCGATAAGGCTCAGACGTCTCTTGTGTCTTGTGTAAATCAGAAAGCATTGTCTCTATGGCTTTTCTCAAGAGTCTGCAGGGGCAGTAAGGATTAATTTCACCTGGCTGTCCTGTTCTTAGCAGCAGCAGTGTCTAGTATTCATCTCAAGCCTAACATAGCCAGAACAGAACTTTTTCAAAAAATATTTTTATTGATAAATCTTCACATGCATGCAGTCCATATATAGTGTACAATCAATGACTCACAATATCATCACTTAATTGTGCATGTATCACCATGATCATTTTTAGAACATTTGCATCACTCCAGAAAAAGAAATAAAAAGAAAAAAGAAAAAACTCATACATACCATACCCCTTACCCTTGCCTCTCAGTGACCACTAAGTATTTCCATCTATCCAATATATTTTACCCCTTATCCCCACTATTATTTATTTATTTGTATCTACATTTTTAAACGTATCCATCCATACCCTGGATAAAAGGAGCATCAAACACAAGGTTTTCACAATCACACAGTCACATTGTAAAAGTTATATCTTTATACAGCCATCTTCAAGAATCAAAGCTACTGGAACACAACTCAACAGTTTCAGGTACTTCCCTCCAGCCACTCCAATACACCATAAACTAAAAAGGGATATCTATATAATGCATAAGAATAATTTCCAGGATAACCTCTCTATTCTGTTTGAAATCTCTCAGCCACTGAAAGTTTAGTTTGTCTCATTTCTCTCTTCCTTCTTTTGGTCAAGATGGCTTTCTCAATCCCATGATGTCAGGTGCTGATGAATCCTGGGAGTTCTATCCTATGTTGCCAGGGAGATTTACACCCCTGGGAGTCATGTCCCATGTAGGGCGGAGGGCAGTGAGTTCACCAGCTGATTTGGCTTAGAGAGAGAGGCCACATCTGAGCAAGAAAAGAGCCAGAACAGAACTTTTGATCCTGATCCTCGAGACCATTTCCCCATCTCAGTAAGTGACACCATCATCCACTCACTTAAGCCAAAAACTCAGGTATCATCCTTAACTTTTTCCTTTCCTTCATTCTTCACATCCAATCCTCTGTTCGCCAATGACCTCCAAATCTGTATTAGTTTCCAAATCTGCTACAGCAAATTCCCTCAAACTTGGTGGCTTAAAACCACACACCTTTATTTGCTCCCAGCCCTGGAGTCCAGAAGCCCAATGTCAGTTTCACAGGCCAGACTCCAAGTGTCATTAAGGCCAAGCTCTCCCTGGAGTCTCTAGCAGAGTATCTGTGCTGTGCCCTTTCCAGCTTCAGGTGGCTGCCAGCATTCCTTGACTTGTGGCCACATCACTCCAGTTGCCTCCTCCTCTTGTATCCGTGTCGAATCTCCCCCTGCCTCCCTCTTAGAAGAATATATGTAACTGCATTTAGGGTCCACCCAGGTAACCCAGGAAAATCTCTCCATCTCAAGATCCTTAACTTAATCACACCTGCAAAGTCCTTTTCTGCCACCTAAGGTAACATTCACAGGTTCTGGGCATTAGGATGAGGATATCTTTTTTAGGGGGTGTGGTTGCATGGGAGGGCAATATTCAGCAGTTGCTCACTGTCTTTTTTTGGTTTCCATGCATCTGTGTCCTTACTGGCCACTCCTTCTCATTCGCCTTTGTTTGAAATCTCCACAAGCAGGATTTTCACCATCCACTCAATTGTTCAAGTTGAATATCTATGACCTATCTTTTCTTTTAATTTTTAAAACTCTTAATTTTGAAATAATTTTAGATTTACAGAAGTGTTGCAAACAATAGCACAGAGTTCCTATTTACTCTTCACCCCAGCTTCCCCCAATGCTAAATAAGTAACATCTTATAAAGTTGTGGTACTATGGTAAATCACACAATTTATTGGTACAATATTGTTAACTAAACTACAGACCTTAAAATTCCCCCATTTTCTCCATTTAATGCCCTTTCTCTGTTCATTGATCCATTCCAGGATCCTACATCGCATTTAGTCATCATGCCTCCTTGGTCTCCTCCAATCCAGGGCAGATTATTGGTCTTTCCTTATCATCACTCTTTCATGATCTTGACACTTTTGAAGAGTACTAGTCAGGCATTTTGTAGAATGTTCCTCAGTTTGGGGTAATGGATTTTGGGAAAGAATACCGCAGAATTGAATCATATTTTTCACTGTGTCATATCAGGGTGCATATGATAGCAACATAACTTATAACTGGTGATGCCAAATGTATTCACTTAGTTCAGAGGGTGTTTTGATTGGCTGAAGCTGCCAAAATGCAAACCAGAAATGTGTTTGCTTTTATAATGGGGATTTATTAACTTACAGTTTACAGTTCTCAGGCCACGACAATGTACAAATTAAGGCATTAACAGGGCAAGGCATTAACAGGACAACACCTTCTTCCTGAAGAAGGGCTGCTGGCAATCAGACTCCTCTGGCCAGGCACATGGCAACATCTGCCTCCAGCTTCTGGCTTCAGTGGCTTCCTCTCTCAGCGTCTGCAGGTGTGCCCTGGTCTCTCAGCTTCTCTGGTGCTCTTCTCTGTGAGCATCTCTTAATTTCATCTCTTAGTTTCTGTATGTATTCTATCCACTTATAAAGAATTCCAGCAAGAGGATCAAGACCCATCCTGAATGATGCCGGTCATATCTCAATTGAAATAACCTAATCAAAAGGTTCCACCCACTGTAGGTCTCCACCCACAGGAACGGATTAAATGAACATGGCCTTTTCTGGGGTACATAACAGCTTCAAAATACCATGGGTGGTGTCTGCTGGGTTTCTCCACTGTAAAGCTACTATTTTTTCCCTTTCCATGGCCTATTCATTACAAGTGATTCACTATGTCCAACCTATGTTCAAGGGAATGGAAATTAAGTGCCACCTTATTACAGCGAAGTCACCACTACAATAACTATTTGGGGGGAGATATTTTGAAGCTATGCAAATACACTATTTCTCACAGTTTTGCTCTAATATTAGCATTCATCAATAGAGAAGCTGCCTCTAGCAATTTACTGTGTCGTTCTAATGTTGGTTTTTTATTTCCCTCATTTTTCCACATTTCTTAATTAGAATTATTCCGTAAGGAATATTTATCTCTTCTTCCCCATTTATTTATTTATTAATTTATTCAAAATCATTTATTCACATTAGTATAGGTCTCATGGATATGTATTTTATTCTTTGGATTATAATCTAATACTATCTTGATTGATTTTGATGTTCAACATATTCCAGCTCTACCCATTGTGGGTTCTTTATGATTGGCTTCTGTGTTCTTATTATGTGTTCTTATTCTTTTTTTTCTTCTTTCTTTGAGTGTTTCCTTACTTTCTAGTACTAGAAGATGCTCTAGGCTCGTTTATATTTTCTTTTCCCCAGCCCTAGAAGCAGTCATTTCTCTAGGGATGCCTGGTTCAGTTTGTTGCAGAATGGTATTTAGAAACCAATGTCTGGTCACTAGATATGCTCATTGCTAAAGGGGTATTACAGCTTCTAGGCTGTCTCAGGTGCACAACCAGAAAATATATGTATGTATATTAGCCATATATATCTATATTTATTTCTGTATCTATCTGTATATATATATTAAAGTAGACACGAGTTCAGACCAACAAGAGAAAATATTGAATTGGCAGTATAAAAGCCCAGGACCAAATTAGGAACTACATTGATAAACTCTACCAAATATTCATAGAAGAATTCCCAACAATTCCTCTCAAACTCTTTCAAAAAATTGAAGAGAAGGGAAGACTTCCCAACTTGCTCTATGAGACCAGCATCACCGCAATACCAAAGCCAGAAAAGGTAATACAAGAAAAATGATACACTAATATCCCTTATGAATATAGAGACAAAAATCCTTAACAAATACCAGCAAGTCAAATCCAAAAGCACAGTCAAAGGATCATACACCATGACCAAGTAGGATACATCCCAGGAGCACAAGGTAACTCAACACAAGAAATTCAATCCATATAACTCACACATTAATAGAATGAAAGAAAAAAAAGACATGAGCATCTCCACTGATACATAAAAGCCAAGTCTGTATTTTATGCATGGTACTTCTATAAACTTACAACTTCTCTAATAAAAAAATTCAGCACTCTTTCTTGAGAAAACTAGGAATAGAAGGAAACTTTCCCAAAACAACAAAGGACATACATGAAAACCCCAAAGCCAACATCATACTCACAAGTGAAAGACTGAAAGCTCACCCCTCAAAGTCAGGAACAAAACAAAGTTGCCCACTTACCACTGCTATTGAACATTGTACTGGAAGTTCTGGCCAAAGCAATCAGGCAAGAAAAAGCATCCAAATTGGAAAGAAAAAAGCAAAACTATCCCCATTCACAAATGACACAATCCTACACAAAGAAATTAAAAAAAAAAAAAAACCTGTAAGAAAGCTACCAGAACTAAAAAAATGAGTTCAGCCAAGTGGTGGGGTTTAAGATCAACAGACAAAAACCAGTGGTGTTTCTACACACCATAAGTGAACAAGCTGGAAAGGAAAACAAGAAAAGACTCCATTCACAACAGCAAATAAAAGCATCAAATTGCTAAGAGTAAATCCAATAAAGGATATAAAGGACCTGTACACAGAAAATCACAAATCTTCACTGAAAGATATTAAAGAAGACTGAAATAATGGAAGACATCCCATGTTCATGAATCAGAAGACTCATGTCAATATTACCTAAAGTAATTTACAGATGCAAAGCAATCCTAACCAAAATTCCAACAGCCCTTCCCGTGGAAATGAAAAGGCCACTTATAAAATGCATATGGAAGGTCAAAGGGCCCCAAAGAGCAAAACCATCTTGAAAAAAAAAGAACAAAATTGGAGGAGTCACACCTTCCAACTTCAAAACCTACTACAAAGGTACAGTAATCCAAACAGCATGATACTAACACAAGGACAGACACACAGACCAATGGAAAAAAAATGAGAACTCAGAAACAAACCCACACACTCATGCTCAATTGATTTTTGACAAGATTGCCAAGACTACATAATGGGGAAATAACAATCTCTTCAACAAATGGTGCTAGAATAACTGGTCATTCAAAAATAATGAAAATGGACCCTTATATCATTCCATACACTAATACCAACTCAAAATATATCAACAGCCCAAACATAAGAACAGAAACAATAAAATTCCTAGAAGAAAAAAAAAAGAAACATCTTTAGGACCCTGTACTAGACAATGGGTTCTCAGATTCCACATCAAAAGCGTAAGCAACAAAAGAAAAAAACTAGTATCAAAGGACATTATCAAGAAAGTAAAAGACAACCAATAGAATAAGAGAAACATCTGGAAACCACACCTCTGACAGAGGCTCAATATCCAGAATATATGAAAGAACTACAATTTAACAACAAAAAGACAAACAATGCAATTCAAAAATGAGCAGAGGATTTAAGTAGTCACTTCCCCAAAGAAGATATACAAATGGCTAATAAGCACATGAAAAGATGCTCAACATCTCCAGCCAAGAGGTAAATGCAACTAAAAACCACAGTGATACACAACTTCACACCCACTAGAACAGCTAACATTTAGAAAAAAATGTTAAATAAGTTTGGCGTGTTTACAGAGAAATAAGAATACTTGTACACTGTTGGTGAGAATGTTAAATGGTGCCACCACTGTGGAAAACAGCCTGATCTTTCCTCAAAAAGTTAAACCTAGAGCTACCATATGACCGAGCAGTCCCACTTCCTGCCATATGCCTGAAAGAATTCAAAGCAGAGTCTCATACAGACGATATTTGTATGCCAATATTCATAGCAGCATTACTCACAACAGCCAAAAGGTGGAAGCAAACCCAGTGTCCATCAACAGATGGACTGACAAAATGTGGTATATAATACAGTGGAATATTATTATTTACAGTCATAAAAAGGAATGAAGTTCTGATACATGTGACAATATGAACATACCTTAAAAACATTATGTCGAGTAAAATAAGTCAGACACAAAAGGACAGACACTGTACAATTTCACTTAAATAACTAAAATGTGCAAATTCATGGAGACAGAAGGTGGATTATAAGTTGCTAAGAAGAGAAGAGGGAAGGGGGATGGGGAGTGATGCCCAATGAGCACAGAGTTTCTGTTTTGGGTGATGGAAAGGTTATAGTACTGGATGGTGGTTATGACAACACGACAGTGTGAATGTGATTAGTGCCAATTAATTGTATGCTTGAAAGTTAATATGAGAAATGCTGTCTTACATATGTTAACACAGTTTTTAAAAGCCACACAAGTTGATGTTGATATCCAATTAATTTAAGAATCCGCAGCTGGAGAGTTTTTAATCAAAGAAAGGTTTTAACCAGAGAAAGATTTCTCACCACAGGTGAGTCTGAGAGGGAAAAATACTGAAATTGTCATTAATTGAGTTTCTTCAAATGAAATATCCTCAACAGTAGGTAACGAGTAGTACTGACTATATTTTACAGGTGAAAAAATTGGAGCTCCAAAGAGGTCAACGAATTTGCCCAGTATTTAACGTACTAGAAGAGATGAGTCGTCTTCTCTCTTATAAGATAGCCATTACTTGGAATATCAAAGAAGATAAGAGGAAGCACAGTAGACCATGGAAACATTAAAAGGGAGGGCAGAGAAGTACATTCAGTGACGCTGGCAGGACACCAGCCTAGCTGAGGCGGAGGCCCTCAGCATCCCTGCCCAGATGGATCTGAGCCATTCATGAAGTTCACCATGACCCCCTCATCTGGGTTTTGAAATTAGGCCTCTGCTGCTCTGATTTCTCCTTGCTTTACCAGACCTGCATACATGGCACACAATAATATGAGAGGTCTCTGGTGAAGATTGGCTGTTCAGTCAGGGTTGTGTGCTAAGGCCAAAACCATTGCTTCCATGGACATTTCATGGATCCCACCACAGGAAAGAAAGAACTGTTAAGCCAGGTTGCAGCCCTTGAGTGGTACTGGATGCAGATTTCACTGCTGCTTTACTTAGGGAGATGTAACCCAAACTTGGTTGATTTGAAGTTCAGCAGGGGAAAAGGATTGTACTTTCTTGCCCATTTTAATATAGGTATGGCCATATGACATGCTTTCACCAATGAAACATGAGCAAAAGTTGCATGTACCACCTCTGAGTGAAAAATTTTAAGAGCCATTGGATTCTGTGTCCTGCTTTCTTTTCCCTCTACAGGTTCATCAGTTTTCCAGAGAGTGGCTGCTTTGTCAGTCTGGATCCTGGAACAATGGCCATGATTAAATACAGCAGAGTCTTCAACTGACCCTCAATGAACATGTAGTATGAGTGAGAAATTAATCTTATTGTTTAAGCCACTGGGATTTGGGAGGTGCCTGTTACAGCAGCATAACATACCTTATCCTGCCTGATATAGGGATATATAGGACAAATGTTATCTGAAGGACAGTGAGGAGAATGAACAGACCCAAGAAGTTGGATTGCAACTGGGGAGCATTGAGAAATAAGTTTGATTACACAAGATAACATCAGACTGGTAAGAAGACCTAATTCAACTCTCTTCGCATGTTTCAAGAGTCAGAGCCCATGTGAACAGTTAGAATGCTATTGCTATTTGTCACAGGGACTACTGCTATGGCTAGAAATCCCCCTTGTGAGTGGTTCACAGTGTATACCGAGCAATCAAATGTTCAGACTTCATTTCATAAAGCAATTGTTCCATAGCATTCTTTTTCACTGGGCATGAGTATCTGTGCCTTTGGGGGTGGAAATTTAGAAATCTGGTGGTCCTGGACTTCCACATACTGCCATTTCATTCCTCATATATCAAGCAGGAGCCAGTCTAGCTTTGGGAATTCTTCAATTAGAATCTCTTGGGCACTTCCTCCATCAAATACAGTTATTAATGTTAATAACAGAATGGCAGATGGGTGGCTCTGCTTAATTTATTTTTCACTTTATCAGTGTTTTGATAGAATGGTAGAGGCAAGAGGCTGGGAGTATAGGGTGTAGATGTCCCTGCAGTCTGACCCAGAATAAAATTCTCAGGTAAGAACAATGCTGGTGTTAGATTTAGGATCTACCCAGGGGCTTAGATGAATGCCACACTAAATCCTGCTTCTGCCTCCTTGGGTAATTGGTTTCATCTCTCTGTACCCTTTTCTTCAACCTAGATTAGAGGATGTGGAGCCTTCAAATGCACATATATCCTTGCAACCCATCGGCTCTGCTGTCTTTCACCACCCACACATTTCTGCATGCTGGACCATTACCCAACAATCACCAACTCCGGAGAAATGCTCTGGCTCCTTTTGACAGCGCCAGAGAAGGCCTTGCTGCTTCCCCTATGGCATACTTCTAATTTCATTTTTCTTTGATTCCCTTCCACAGTCAAGGCATTGGCCAGTCCTGTCGGCTTAACCTCTAAGATATAGCCCAAGTTTTTCCTCTTTACAATTCCCCAGTTCAATTCTCCCCGTCATTATGACCACCTTTGTCATCCAAACCACCCTCCATCCTCACCTAGATGTCTGCAATAGACTCTGTGTCCAAAGGAATGTATTTCCCAGTGCCCGCTGCACTTCCTGTCAGCCTCACTTCTGATTCCAGCCATGACTGCAATGAACAGTCCCATGAGGGTTTCCACCTTAAGTGCACAGTGTATGACTTTTGTTTTCTGCAGGGCTTCTTTGATGCCACAGGGTTGGACACAAGCAAGAGTCTGCATGGCAGGAAACGTGTGCAACCTGGAAGTGTGGGAGGGGTAGGAGTCAAGGTATAAATGCCTCCCTCTGTGGATCATCATGTAGACAATTCCAGGATGCAGTCCATGTCCTCAGGAGGTTCCAATGGGATCAAGTCCTGATTTCCCATGGTGGGACACAACTCAGTAATGCACCCATATATCAGCTTTCCTCTTTTTTATTCTCTCTTTTCTCTATAGGTACCTCATTCTTGAGACCTGGAGTCACTGTCCAAATAAACTGTCCTTGCTTCAGTCCTTACATTGGAGAGGAACCTAGGATGAAACAATGAAGTTTCCAAAATGTAAATTCAATCATGATGCAAGCCCTTCTCTCACTTCACTCAGAACCTTTCAATAGCACCCCATTCTTCTGGTACTAATAAGGAAACTCTCTGTGACTGACAAGGTATGAAAAGTTTGGTCTCAAGTCCCATTTTTGTCCCTTCCTCCTTTCCACTCCTTATTCCAGCCTCACTGGCCTCCTCTCAGTGTCCAATACTCTCTGGAATTCATCCCCATGTAGGACTTTTGCACAAGATGGTTTTATTTCCTGGAATTTTCTTTCCGCTCATCTCCTGTTCCTGATAACTCCAGCTTATTCCTTACCTTTCAGCTCAAGCATATCTTCTCAGAAACATCCTCCTTACTCCAAGGCTATATTATACTTCCTGTTGTAAATTCACCGAGCATATCTTTGAGTAACTTTCCTTCTCTGAAATATTTATTATGGTTGCAGTTTTCCTTTTATTTGTGTTATTATTTGACTAATATCTGCCTCACCATTAGATGATAAGCTCCAGGAAAATAGAGATGGCTTACTTTGCTCTCTGATTATCCTCAAAGGCTTTGCACGGTATGAGGCACACATTATACACATTCAATATTTGTTGAATGAACTAATGAAGGTAAAGTTACTCCACTATACTCAAGTACACACAGTGCCACCTTTCATTGTCCTTTTTTAACTATGTTAAATCCAGCATCAGCATCCATCGATAATATCAACAACTTTCCAGACTTCTCCCAGAACTTTGCCTGAACACGACCCAGGCTTACAAAATCAAGGCCTTGCTTGAGTGCACCATCATTTCAAGGTTGGTAACTCTGCTGGGGGCTCCCACCCCTCCCGTGCCTGTTGAACCACAGCTGCTGTGCAGTGCCTGGGCCTCACAGCCACTTCTGTACCAGCCCACCTGGGATCCTGCTCCCTGGGAGTGAGCTCAGGTCCAAACGCTCTCCCAGCCCAGGAAGCCAGAAGCACTGTTCTCTCCACAAGCTACAAAGGTTCAGTTGGATTCAGGTGATGGGTGATTCTGCCCTTCTCAATTCCAGTACCCACAGACTTCTTCCCACTCCCCTTCTAAATTGGCTTGATGATTCCAAAAGTCAGACCCAAACTTAGAACCACAGAAGCTATTGCTTACCTTCACTCAGGGAGGAAATGATGGTACAAAGGAATGTACAGTGCTTGGTTTCTCCCCTTCCTCATGGTGGTGGGGGAAACTTTCTGCCTTTGGGATCGATCACTCTTTCCTAAAGATGGATAGAATAGTATTAAAGCAGATACAGTATTGAATTCCTAATGAATCAACTTGCTACACTTGCATGCAATTTCAGGTGGTTTCCAGATGTTTCAAGTCCCACTGTATTTCTTGACTAAATTTGTTATCACCTCCCTTTGTGTGGTGATGCCTGTGGTGCTGAAGCATCACTAGGCTCAAAGATAAGGTGGTTTCCACTACTTGCTCACTTCTAGCCAACCTTCCCCAAGTCTTAATTATTTCATTTTGCAAATGAAAAGTTTTTTTTTTCCAAACCGTCACAACAAAAATAAAATCAGGCCTTTCATGTCCCAATGTATGTAGGTGACTCTTAAATTTGGCAATTCTATCATGTTTCCAAAGATTACCATTTTCTCTTCTGGGAAGTTAGGGGAGGGTTGAGGTCCCCACCCCATCTGCATCCTTTTTCACTAGTATCAGTGTCTGGGAGAGATGCTGAGACTTGGGTGTGGGAGGAACGTAGGCATGGCCAGTCAGATGAAACATGGCTGGTTTCATTCATGTTCTTTAGTAGAATGCTGAAAATATTCTAAACACTTGGTTGCCTGAAGCCTCTGAATCATTTTCAACTCCCCCACGGCACGGGGGTCACTGAGGCTAGCTCAGAAGTATGTTCATTCACTTCTTTCCATTCCACTGCTGTAGCCTTTGATCCAACCCTCATCTCTGAATCACAGTGACACCTACTAATGGGTCTCCCTGCCTATGTTACACCCGCTAGTAGATCTTTCACACCAGTTGGAGGGCTTCTTCTAGCATAAATAATGCCCCCCTCCATTTTACTTAAGTGTCAAGTATAAACTCCTTCTCATGGCTCCCACTGCCCACCAAGCAGCCATGCTCATTCTCTTACCAATGCCCTTGTATCTGCTGCACCTTCCACCTTGATTATCCTCATTCTTCTTCCTGGCAAACTCCTCTTCAGTCTTCCATGCCCTGCTCATTTGGCCCGTCTTCTCTGGCATCTTTTCTGGTCTCCTCTGGGCTTTCACTGGTATCCAACCCCACACTGCATGGCTTCTCTGCCCTCCTCACTCAGCTCTGGGGCAGAGTTGTGATGGCCTCGTCTTTCTACCCCAGGCTCTTCACATTAGACCTAATGAATGATGGATGCTCAATAAGAATTCTCTGGATGCATAGCTGGTTGATAAATTTTGTCTGACTTGTCAATTGCACCTCCCTTGGAGATCAATCTCTCCTATCTTTACACACCAACCATGTCAGGGAACTTCTCTTAGCCTCAATCCCTCTCACTGAAACTTGAATTCGTTTCTTTAGGAGCACAGAGCAGCTGTCACTCACCTCTCATCTCTTAGTTTACAAAGGCCTAAAGTCTGTGTTTGTATCACCTACACCCCCTTTGGCTTCACTCTCTCTGTCTACGAAGATTCCTGCCCATTTGGCCTCCTCACAGACTCCTTTATTCAGAGCTCTGCTTTTTTCATATAGGAGTCTCTCCTCCTGGCAGCCAGAAGGTGAGTGCTCCCAACATCTTCTCAAACCTTAGCCTGCCTAAAATGCTCCATAGACCAAGCTTAGAATTAGGAAATGAAGCAAATATTTGCCACATGCATAGAGGAGAAGAAAATCTCCCTCAGTTGGAAATGTTCTGCTGCCTCCCTGAAGTTGGGCCTCATTCACTCAGAATATAACACTCGGAGCCTGATAGCACTTTTCACCATAGGGAAGGGGAGGAACAAAGGTCTGGAGGAGCTGCTGCTAAGGTGGGGGTGGGAGGTAGGCACTGGGGCTCAGACTCCTTGGGCATCCCATTGCGGGTGTGTGTGTGGGAGGGTAGTATTCCAAGTACTATGGGTTTAGGGTTTGAGACAGGGACTCTGGGTGGATTAAAAGGCAGGTGCAGGCATGGTGGGGGGATAAGGCAATATTACAGATGTGGGGAGCATTACTCCAGGAGCAAAAAGTCCAAGCACAATGGACAGGCAATGAGATGGGGCGAAGTTTCCTGTGTACAGATGGGAGAAGGGCAGGTCATAGATGTGGGGTTGATGTCTCAGATGTGGGTGGAGGGAAGCATTCTGGACACTTGTATTGGGAATAGAATTCTCGATGTGGGATATCAGTGTCCCAGACATGTCAAAAGAGGTGAAATTCCAGGTGTGATGGGTGGGAGTAGGAGGTATGTGTGCCTGTGTTTGGGGGCCTATATGTGC
Organism: Myrmecophaga tridactyla; assembly: GCA_004026745.1. Classification (NCBI taxonomy): domain Eukaryota; kingdom Metazoa; phylum Chordata; class Mammalia; order Pilosa; family Myrmecophagidae; genus Myrmecophaga; species Myrmecophaga tridactyla. Next base: position 28,265 of record PVIY010019618.1, read on the forward strand.
TGTGTATGTGCGTGTGTGTGTGTGTGTGTGTGTCTTGAGGGTCACGTAGACCAGGAGGCTGGCCAGCCAGCAGCAAGCGATACTGAAGCAGGTGGAAGCTAAGATGGAAAGAGTTTAAGGCAGCAGAATGGAGTTTTCAGTTGGATGCAGGCAGTCCCTTGGCTTCTACTGTGTGTCAACTCGCCACTCTGGACTACAGAGTGAGTCCTTCATAGGACATGTTCTAGGAATTCATAAAACAGAATGAGCACAGGAGGAGCAGGGCCCTGAGCAAGGCCAGGGGAAGAGAGCAGGAACCCAAGGAGCATTGCTGCTGAGCCTCAAGAGGCACAGAGACCCTGAGGTCTGAGGGTCAGAGATAATGGCTTCCTAGAAACAGGCCATAAGGGACCGGTGGGATTTGAGTGAATGTTTGGGGGAAGAGGCAGGTATTTTACAACAAAGATGTGAAGAGGTGAGGGGACTGAAGTAGGGCCTGGGGGCAGTGGGAGGCCACCTCAGCTGTCGCATGTGGGTTGGATGGGCCTGTGGGGACTGCACACTCATACGCCTTAGGGGCAGGTGGCCGATGTGAATGAGTGAAGCAGGCCAGGTGTAAGATGAAATGGGGAAAAGTGGGGATGGACAATTGAGGTGAGTGCACAGAACAAGTAAGGGCATTCCAAACAAAGAAAAGAAAAGAAAACTCTGTGTAGGCCAAGTGAAATCTGGGCCATGAGCCAGGAGGCTGAGCCCCCACGAGAGGAGGTGTGTTTGGGCTGATGGAAGGTACATGACAAAGGCCCTGAAGGCCCAGCCCACTCCTAGAAGGAAGTTCTGTAATGACGAAGGGGTGGGAGGCTGCCAAGGGCCACAGGGTGACAATAGTCTCTGGACATGCATTACTCACCTTTTGATTACGAGGAGCTAAGAACTTACTGTGGACCCAACACAGTTGACTTTGGATCCATATTTTGCTCACTAGATGATTGCAAGTCCCTGCTCCTCAAGAGCTTTCCACCTGAGGACCCCCCAGCCAAGCCCTCTCCTTTACTTGCTGTCACCTGGGTCTCGCTTTGTGTATGGACCCGACCCCTCATCTCCCAACCCATTACAACACTCCAGTGCACAATTCAGAGCTGACCCGACCGACCCCGTCTGCTTCCTGCAGGCCTGGTCCTTTGAGATGTGACCCCTCCTGCTGCCTCCCAGTGGCACCTAATCCCCTTTCATCCCCCTCTGGCGAGGTAGGAAGAGGAGGGGTCCAGCACCCCACCTCCCATTGTCTGTGCTCCTTGAAACGTTTAAGGGGATTAGGGGCTGGGGACTGGGCAGGGGGCGCCTTCAGGGATGTGTGTTCAGTGGCGGAGAAGATGAGATTCCTCTTTCTTCCATCTGGCTCGTCCAGAGGGCTGGTGAGTGTGAGATAGATGGCATGGATAAGGGGGCATCCAATTAATTCCAATTTAAACCCAATTTGGTCTCCTTTATAATTAGAGCAGCAGGCATGTTTTAATAGTGGATTATCTCTCCCAGGCAGTCGTTTGTCACCGCTCTTTCTCTGCGCTGGGTCTTCTCAGACCATCCCACTCTGACGGGGCAGACCTGTGTTAGCCTTTGCAAGCTGGGGGAGGGCATTGAATGGGGGCGGAGAGGCGTGGCCACAGAGACTCACGTCCCACTCTCAGCTGTGGCCTTGCTGCCCAGGTCTAGCCTAAGGGAGTCCTGCTCTGTGCCTTGGTTACCCAGTCCATAAAATGGGAGAAGGGTATGTCAGTGAGCATTATTTACTCTGAGAACCATGGGAGAGGAAAGAGAAGACATTGATGGTACATCTAGAAGGCGAGGCCATTGAACTCCAAAGGGGAGTCAGAAACATGGCTACTGCCGTGTGGCCATACGTCAATCACTGTCTTTTCTGTGCTTCAGATTTTTCTCACCGATTACATTAGAAGACATCATTTAATGTCTTAAAGTGACGCCATATTTCAAGTGAACTCTCACGCAGAAAGCCTGTATTGGTGGAGCTGCTCCACCAGCATCTCTCTCCACCCCCTTCCCCATGGAGACCCTTTGGAGACACACTGGACAAAAGCCGTCCAGGCCCCGGGCACCCAGCTTCAATCCTGCACTGCTGGTCTGTGGCTCTTTCTTGGAGCCAGGTCTTGCTCTGTGACACAAAGCCCCTTGCCCACAGCTCCTGCGTGCCACCGTCTCCCTCCTGCACCTCAGCACCGGGACCCCAGCCACCCACCGCCTGTGGCCTCACAAATCCCCCCAGGGACGTCTGGGTAATTAGGAGATTCTTCATGTACTGATGACACTTTTCATTACCCAGGATGAACGCAGACGCGTTCCCTCCCTACCACCCAGGCAGGCAGATTTTCCCATTGGCAGGATTGGTGGGACGATGGGGTCATGCCAGGGGCGCCCTCCCCCTGACTCGGCGGTAGCTGCCCCCACCACGAGGCCTCACAGGCACTGGCTCTCCCCTCCCCACAGCGGCCCCACGTTCAACCCACACAGTCACCCTCTAGTTGACTTGTATTGCCCTTTCTTTTACACGGGGAAACTGAGGCTCAGAGAGGTCAACCACTTTCACTTTGTCAAGGTCAGAGCCGATGAATGAATAAACACATAGGTTCCTTACCTCCCTCATAAAAAAATATGCATATATATATACACATACAGTCCGATGGATCAAACAATTTGAGAACACCTGGTTCTACGATTAAATACAAAGAGAAAGCCAAAATGCCAGACTCCAGAGCAGGCAACTTGCTGCTCAGAGAAATGGAGCCAGACTGCTGTGAGTGGGGCAGCGCCGTGCGCCGAGATGCACAGCACAGGACAGGGGCTCAGACTTTCCCCAGGACGGGCCTGAGCCAGGTGCCCTTAAGTGATCGCTCTCCGGGGGGGAGGCTCGCCAGCTGCCTGGCTCTGGGAACCAGCTTTCGGTGCCCGGAAGCCTCGTGCAGCAGCCAGAACAAGGGGAGGGGTTGACTGTCGCAGTCTCCCTCCCCACACCCAGCCTGGCTGTCACTCTGAGGCCCTGAGTCTTGCCCTGGGAAGTTCTCTCTTAGAGCTAATATGAGCTTCTATAGGGGCATCGGCAGGACTCCCAGACCAAACTGTAAGACAGTCCTAAATTTGGGATGAGGGATACTGGAGAGTAAGGAAAGGGGATTTAACCTGCCAAAGCTTCCTTATAAGACTGGAAAACTGAGGCACTTGCCAGAAAAGGTTTTGCTGTCCTGAGGGAATTGCATAACAGCAGGGTAGTTTATTTATATATGTGAATATATATATATATGTATGTAATATATATATATATGCTTTGTGATACTTGTGCGAACTTAACACACAGCATGAAAGCTTAAAGCTGACAAGTGAAATTTAGTTAGCAGGGCGTTCCTTATTCTGGATTTATTACTTCACCAGCGACTCGTGCAGGCTTCAGGGCTGGAGAGCTGGTGGCAGGGAGAAAGCCGGAGACCCAGGCACCAGTTGAATTATGAGTCACAATTTATAAACCATTACGTGCTGTGGATTCCAACGATATTTATTGCACTTGCACTTAAAACTCGGTTTTGCAAATAGGAAGGAAAAGGGGAACTTAAAAGTGTTTTTATAAAGCCTCATCTCGCCTGAAGCTGCCCTCGTGGCTGCAGGCAGGTGATCTGACTGCAGCTTATGGACCTGGGATAGGACACCTCTTCCCTCCCACATATCTCAATGCCCTTCTCGTTTTGTTGAGATATATTCACACACAATACAGTCCATCCAAAGTATACAGTGAGTGGCTCACAATATCATCACATGGTTCTGCATTCATCACCGCAATCAATTCTCCTCCTATTTTTAAAAGAAGGATCCAGAAGAAGATTGAAGGATATCTACATACATTGGTCTCCTTCTATATGCCAGGTGCCATATAGAGGTACTTTCTTTATGACGAGCCCTTGGAAAGAAGCCTCCTTATTCCCCCAGCGATGGCTGGGACAGTTGAGGCTCAGAAGGATGTATTAATTTATTCCTAGAAACAGCACCGCTCAATTGCTCAGCGCTGGGCTTTGGAGCCAGGCAGACTGAGGTTCCAATAATTGTGTTGAATTGGGCAGGGGGCCATGTCTCTTTGAGCTTCAGTCTCCTCATCTGAAGAGATAGGGATTATATAAGACAGCATGTGAGATGGGCATTTAGGAAAATGCGAAATCTCTATATACTAGGGTTATTATGGCTGGTATGCAAATGGCAGATGAGCCTAGATTGGGAACCAGGTTGGTGGAGTCCCAAAGCCCTAGCCCTTTCCACCCCATCACCTTGTCTGTTGAGTCGAATGACTTACTCAAGCCCCACAGCGAGGGACGGCGTCACCAGGAAACCCACCCTCATGCCCCTAGCTTCTCTTCTCTTGGGTCATTATACAGCATCTTGTTTACCTTGCCACTTGCCAGCTGCACCTCTGTGTATATGTGGGGCAGGGTGGGGAGGAAAGATCTCAGCTTGCCCCATCCACAGCTTCTGCAGAACCCAGTGAAACCTGTAGTTTGCAAAACGTGAGTCCCAACCATTCCACCATCAAATAACTTGGAACACTCTGAATCAGTCACAGTTACACACACTTCTCTCCTACAGCCCTTCTCAGAGCCTTTACTATGCTTTGTGATTCTAGAAAGGGTATATGGTCTGAAATGTTTCTTAAACTTAATGACCATGAGAGCTTTTGGAGGAAGGAGCCCCTATTAACATGAACAGTAATGGGAAACACTGGTATGGGGTGGTGGGTTGCTTTTGGGAGCTTCATGGGGGCAATCCATGTTTTCTGCATCACTTGCATATGACCTGGGAAGCCCCACTTGACCTCTTGTGATTCGTAGATTGTATATGGGTCAATTGGAGCAGCAGGACAGAGGGTGTCAGGAAAGGTAGAGAGGGTCAGAGTCGGGCAGCAGACCAAAGATCAAGCAGCCAGGGATCAGCTGAGCTCTAACCAGTGTGTGCTCTTGGCAAGCATCTTCCCCTCCCTGGGACTCAGTTACCCCATCTGTTATTTGATGATCTTGAAGGAGCCTCCAGTTTTGGCTTTGTTCACTTGGAGAGCCTGGCATTTCTACGACTTGACACCAGCCCTACTTGCCTGCTTCTCCCCAACCCCCACCCCAGGAAGAATGATAAAGGAGCCAATAGATGACCCAGGCTTAATGTAGCTGGAGCAAATTAATAATGTATGTACAAAGAGACCATATCTGCCTCTGAGGGATGTGAGAGAGGAGGGGAGGACAGGAGATGGACCAGGATACATGGAGGAGAATAGTTCTCAGGCTAGGACTGAGGAGGAGGACAGGCTCTTGTGACCAGGTAGCCCTGCCCAGGTGCCTGGAGGGGAGGCCTCCCTGGGGCTTGGTCAGTCTCTGCCTATAGATCTGACAATGGGCCCCCTGGGAAAGAGCCCTGCCTGGACTGTCGATAAGGAAAAGGTGCTAGGGCTGTCCAGCAGAGGGCACGTTGAGGACATCCAAGCCTTGTTTCGGCTTCAGGACCCCAGGGTCTCAGGTGGGTGGAGCCAGGGATTCTTTAGCTTGATCAATCTTGGCCTAATGTCACCAGAACATGGGGTAGTGGGTAACAGATGGGCTTAGGGGACCCTCGGGATGTGGCAGGCCTGGGTGTTCAAGATGGCTCGATAACCACCCATCTCCCTGTCACCTAGTAGAGGCCAGGGATTCTGAAGGCCTGGGCTAGCCTGTGACCTTGCAATATGAACCCAGGCCAATCTCTTGGTCTCTCTGGACCTCAGCAACCTATGGGGTTTATGGTGAGTGATTGCTAGGCACTTCAGGCTTGCTTGGAGCCCAGTCCCAACCCGAGGGCTACCCTGGCATAGCAACATCTCCAGGGACTGGATAGGGGGCAGGAGGTAGAAGCAGAGTTTGGTTCATCCCACAAACACCCACAGCTGCAGAGGGTCCCTGGACAGCTGACTTGCCACTCAGGGCCACTGGGAAGCTGGCAAACCCCACATGCTCAACACCCTTGCTCCCAGGATTTCAGGAAAGAAGGGGTTGTCAGGACTCATCAGCTGCCAGCCCAGACTGTCACTGTGGGGGTGCATCAGCACAATACAGGAGGAGGCCATTGCATTCATTCACGCATTGCATCACATGTTCCTCTAAACCTGTGCAACCTGCTCGGTGGCAGCCGGCAGAGCCTCTCCCATGACTGGCCCATCCTCCCCAAGGCCCTTGCTGCACACACTCCTACTGGGTGAGGCTGCCATGACAGTTGGTCCTTTTTTGCTACATCATGGTGAAGCCACCGTACCAGTCAGATTTCTGAGCTATGAGGACAAGGGTCTGCCAGGTTGTGGGGAGAACAGAAGTCACCAAATGACAGCAGCATTTCCCTGGTGAATCCAGGGAGAAGGACTGGGCCGAGAAGGTGGCTCCATCATGGCCATCATTAACTCGGCCTCACGTTGTGGCCAGCATGGTGCCAGAGGATTAAATTGTCTCCTGCAACACTGATAAGCATCCCAAAGACTGACAAGGAAGTGGAGACTCAAGGGACCCTTGGCCAAGTGGAGGGGCCAGGAGTTGAACCCCAGTCTGTCTGACTCTAGAGCCTGTGTTTTTCACGACTATGGGAATTGCCTCTTTCATGCTCTCATTCCACTAAATAAATATTTCTTAATATCTGCTCCATATTTATACAACTCTAACCATACATTAAAATCTGGGAAATTAAAAAATCCTGATGCCCCTGATAAAGGCACTCTAAGGAGAAAAAAACAGCACATGCAAAGGCCCATAGGTGAGAGGAAAGTATGGCCCATTTGGAGAAAATAAAAAATACTCTGCATGGTGGGAGCCTTGAATCAGGGGTCGGAGAGGTGAGAAGCGAGGCTGCAATGCCCTGGGGGCACAATGAGGGCCGTGAACCTCATCCTGGGCCCGCAGGTTGTCGCTGAAAGCCTTTCCATAAGAAGGCGCCATGGCTGGGCGGATGCTTTAGAAAGCGCTCTTTAGCCCTTTTGTGACACGTGTGTTGAAAGAGAGTGGGAGCGGGGGCCAAGGCAATATGGAGGCCGTTGCGTTCATTCAGGTGAAGACAATGAGGACCTGCCTTAGGGCAGAGAAGTTGGCACAGGTGGAATATGTACCTCATGATAACTTGGCTGGGAGAGCAGGTGGGGAAGTCAAGGATGACCCCTATGATTTTTCTTTGGGTAACGAGCGCATGGTAAACCTGCCATGAAATTAGCAAACTCTGGGTGAGGAGATGTGTTCAGTTCAGGACGGGCTGGGTTTGAGGTTCCTATGGGACCTCCAGGTAGAGATGTCTACCTACCACCAAGTGTGTGGGGTCTGAGGCTGAAGAGAGAGGCCAGACCTGCAAATGCAGGCTTAGAAGCCATCAGTGTAATGATGGATGGTAGATTTTTGGAATAGAAGAATTCTTGGAGTAGCAAGAGAGAAAGAGAAGTCCAGTTCTGAATCCTGAGGAAAAGCAACAGATGGAGTGGGTGGTCAGTCAACAAACCTTCCTCGAGCTCCCAACCAGGGCTCAAGACGTGACCAAGACATCATTTCTTATATAGACTTGGCCCATCCTCCCCGGGGAGTAGGTCACATGTTTTTGCCCCTGTTGAAGTCCCCCTACCAGCCCAGAACGTGACTCAGGCCCCCCTGATTCCATAAGGTCCCGTTTAGCCTGCACACTGGCCTTCTCAGAAGGCAGCTTGGGGCTGAGGGGCCAGCTGTGAAATCCCGAGGCCACAAGTGCAGCTGGAAGTCGGGCCCTCTGGCACCCCTGACTTTTCAGGGTGAATGCTGTACTGGGAATGCTGTTCGATGTCCCTACCACCTCCGAGCCCTCCTTTTTCAGGGGCCCAGCCTTTTCAGGCCTTTCTTCCTGACTCAAAACACCTAGGGCATCTTCGAGTCCCACCGTGCAGCGGGCTGACAGTATTGGGGTGTGGTGGGGGGTTGTAGAGAGGATGCAGCACACGCTAGGGGTACACGGTGCAGACCCCACCCCTCTGCCTACTCCAGGAAGGGTCCCTGTCATTCCCTGTCACACGACATGAAGTTTCACTCCTGGTCAACCCTGCTCTGTGCCTGACCCTGTAGTGGACACACCAAAATTTACTCATTTACAGATGCTATTGTGGGTTAGGCACTGTGCTGGACTCTGGGGTGACCCTGGACTGTAAATCATTAACTTGTTTCAATAGAAACAGCTTCCCAGTACAGTAAAGGAGGAATGCATGGTCTTGTGAGAGTTCATCATAGTCTTGAGCTAACCTGGAAAATCAGGGATGGCTCTCTGCTGAAGTCGCATTGAAGCTGGGGCCTGAAGGATGACTAGGAGCTAGGTGAAGGGACAAGGTGGGTGGGGGAGTGGAGAGAACATTCCAGAAAGAGGGGTCGGCCTGAATGAAAACCCAGGGTTGAGCAGAGCTTGGAGTTCGGCAGTGCCAACATCTCCCTCAATGCGGGTGCTGTGATTCTGTTCTCTCACCCAGAGCTGGGGTGGTAGCCTCAGCACACGGTTGGTTCCTAGCAGCTCAGAGGCACCACACTTGAAGTTGTTGCTGAGTCCTGCTCCCTCCATCCTGCTAGATGCTTGGGCAGCTGCAGCAGAAGCTGTTGGCCCTGCCCCCCAACCCGCAGATGCTTCTCCTCCGTGCTCTTGGTTTCCAGCATCTCTCTGGCCAAGGGCTTTTCCTTGCCTCGGGCACATGCTCCACTGTGCTAGGCCAGAAGTTCTGAGACTTCCCACCCCAGGAAGAACACTCAACCAATGGGGAAGGGATGGGAATGGGTGGATAAACGTTCCAGCTTCTTCAATCCCAGAGAAAATTCTGGAGGAGATCCCACGCAGTCAGAGGCAGCTGGGGATGGCTCCGGTTGATCACTCCTTAAATATTCCTTGCCTCCCTTCCCTACCCTTTCACGGTGCTTCCTGGGATCATCCCCTAAGCAAACCTCCTGCACCCAAATAGTTGTCCTACAGTCTGCCTTGGGGGAGGGGAGGGTCTCAAAATAAGACAGTACCCAAGGCTGGAACTTGGACTTCAAATCCTATCCTTAACTCCGCCCCTCACCCCTGCCTCATTCTTGGCCTGCTGATCTGTCCCCCAGCTCCACTTTCCTTCCCACTCCTCGAACTTGCTTGATGTGGTTCAAGGGGTCCTTGGGGGGGGGGGAAATGGGGAGAACGTGAATCCAGGGCCTCAGAGAGGCACGTGACTGGCTGACACCCACAGCGCCTGGGCTGGCTGGAGATGGGCTGGGTGGATCTCTGCGTTAATGCCCACTGACTGCAAAGTCCCCTGTGGGGCTACATGGGTAGCAATTAGCTGCAGCAGCGACAGCCCAGACAGGGCTGCTAAATGGGCCCATTAGAGGGCATTAGTGAAATGACAGGAGTGCGGCCTGAGCAGGGAGACACGCTGTCCTTGCCAGCTCCAGTGGGGTCAGGGCTTGGGGAGGTTTACCTGAGACATGCCGAGCTTCCAGGGAGCATGTGGTCCCCATGATGAGAGCTGCTTTAACAAGGGGGTGCCCCTCTCCTGCGGCCACAGCCCATGGGGATGGGGTGCCTACGTGCAGTCACTGCGAGCCCACTTGCAGAGTGGAGCCTGCCCAGCTGGGAATGACCTTGATGACGCCTCACCTGCATAACACTTAACCCGTGTCCCAGAGCCCTGTCCCTGCCTTACCTACCTATTAGCTCCTTGGACCGGCCTCTGAGGTCCATTTCACAGATGGGAGAGGGAAGGGGCAATAAAGTGACATCTTAAAGATTAACCAGCAAAGTGTCGGGAGCAAACTTCCGGTCTCACCCAGAGAACATGCTGTCCCTTGAGACTTGTTCTCTGAATCACCAGGGCCTGGTGTCAGTCCTGGCCCAGGCTTCCAGGCCCCAACCACACAGGCCGTGGGTCCGGAGCCCAGCAGGGACAGACCACACTGACTCTGCGGTTTCAGCCATATTGCTCAACTGTTCCAAGCCTCGGGTTCCCCATCTGTATAATAAGGGTGACAGCAAGACCTGTTCATGGGTTATTGTGAGGATTAAATGAGACCAGTGGTGCAGAGAGTTCAACAGAGAGCTTGGCACATAGTGTGCTGGTAATGGAGGTTGCTGGTTCCCTTTACTCTCAGTCTTACCCATTTACACAGTAAGCTACACAGGAAGTATTTGCCTAAACAGTAGGGCAGCTGTGGCTCAAGAAAGGTGACTAAATCCCTGCTAGACTTCCAAAAGCAGCAGAAGAGAGAGGGAAAAGCCCAGACCAGGCTCCATGGCAAACTCTAAAACTGGGTGTTCTCTTCTGAGGAATGCAGGGATGGGACTCAATATTCTCTAAGGTGCCTCCAGCTCTAAAAGCCTCCTGGCTGGATTCAGTGCGGGCCCATTGCGTATCAAGGAGTGGGGAGAGGGGAAGGAGTGGTTGGCACTCCTGGGGGTGGGGGCGAATGAGACGGGAACCACAGATTTGGGCAAGGGGAGGCCTCATTCTGGGGTGATGCATGATGGCGATTCTAAGCCTGTCCCTGACTGGATATGCCCACCCGTCACCACGTGGAACCCTGAGTGGGGACTTGGGGATGGTGATACCGAGTCTGCCTTGTCCTTAGCTGCACCCGCTGGGAGGGGCCGCACAGCTCGGGAGGTGTGGGAGGGTGTGCAATCTTGCTGCAGTTGGGCTGGGGCTACAGCAAGAGCATCTCTCCCTCTGGGCAACTCAAAGAGAACCTCAGTCCCCACATCACCACCTCGTACAACTCCAGGGGACGCCACCCACGCTATCACTACAGCATGGGCCTGCCAACTCCTACTCATCTCCTCTCGTTTTCTTCCTAAGGTGTGACCTCCTCCACTCCCACCATTGAATTCTGACTGTATCTGGAGAAACAGGTGGATATTGGTATTTGATCCTTTTCCAAGGCCATGGGGTTACCAAAACTTGTCAGTGTAGGGTCAAGCCCTGGGCGGGTCACTGGCAGACACCTCACATTTTTGTTTCTGCTGTATCTCTGGCAACCACAGGCCTGTTCACGGGGCCACAGTGGGATAAACAGGTGGGGGAACAAGGGCAGGGACTGCGTCTCCTCAGCCACTAGCGTGACTCTGTCTTCCTTCCCCACTGGAGCCAGTTCCACCTTGACTGCTGGAGGGCAGCTGCCCTGAGAAGCCACCTCCCTGTCCTCCCTCATTGCAGGTTGCACACTGCTGCCTGGCACTGAGAAACATCATTACGTAGAGCAGTATGAGAATGACCTCTGGAGTTGTCAAAGACCCCACCCATGGGACCTGCAGGCCACTATTCCCACCTTGTTGGGAAGCCACTGGAGCAAATGAATCTAATGTGCCTGAGGCAACGTCAATGGCTCACTCCCCCTGGATTTCCCCTAATCAGCCTCCTAATCACACATCCTGATTGTCATATATATTCTGAGTACCCAATTTCCCCATCCAGTAAAATGGAAAAGTAGGATGACAACAATACCCACCTCTTAGGGTTGCTGTGAGGATTGAAAGAAATGCATGAAAAGCACTTAGCACAGGGCTGGACATGGAAGAAGCACAGGGTAAAGGGCTGATGGATGAATTGTCATTTGCCATTAGCATGAGCACACTGAGCCGGGGCACAACGGTACCTGACACACCAAGCCGGGGCATGCGGTATGCGAGCACGCTGAGCCGGGGCACACGGGCTGGTGGGGAAGGGGAGTGGGCTCTTCTCCATGAGTTCCCTTCTCTCCACGAGTACACAGCCTCCTTCTCATCGCATATCCCCTGGCTCCCCTGGAAGCCCTGCTCTGCTCCATACTGCAGACTGAGTCAGGGCCTTTGCATTGTGCCCTCAGCATCGTTTCCCAGCGCACTTGGTGCGGTGGCGCTGCATCTGCCTGCTTTTCCAGGCCCATAGACAGGCCGGGTATGGTTTGCAGGAGTGTCCTCGGCATGCAGCACAGAGCAGGAATTCAAGAAAAGAGTGTGGAATGAACTAACATTGGACTCCTCCTGTCTTTCTCTGGCACCTATTTACCAACTCTGGGTATGTTGGCTCCAGTGTTGAATGTTTATATCCGTTACCTCATTTAATCCTCATGACGCTCTCTGATGGAGATATTGGCTGGGTTTTACCGCGGAGGAACCAAGCTCAGAGGAGCCAGGCCACTGACTGTACCAGCGGGTTCTAACTAGGGAAAGAGAAGTGGCTTCAAGGATTTGTAACAGGAGAATTAAATGCAGGGAACTGGTTTCACAGGTGATGGAGTTGCTGAGAAGCCTAGCAGGGTGGTACAGCCACACAGAGATCAGTAATGGCACAAAGATGAAACTGCCCTCAGCTGGAGGACAAAGGGAGAAGCTGCGGCCTCTCTGGGTGTGTCCCGTGAGAGCCGGAGTCATGGGGGAGGAGACAGCTGCTGCCAGAGATGCCACCCAAGGCAGAGAGGGAGGGGAGAAGTACCCTGGGTTTTGCTTCCTCATGCCTTGCAGTCATTGATCCCCTCCTGGGAAGCCAGCTGAGCCAGGAGCCTGGGAAGCAGAGTCCACAGGAGTCAGTCCCTGCCATACAGAGCAGAGCCGGGTACAGGTGAGGTTTGAATCTCAAAATAAACAAGCCCGGCACACTTCCCTTAGGTCAGTAGGTCACAAAGCTATGAAATGGTGGTGCCTGGCCTCTGTCCAAGTCTCTCACTCCAAGTCCCGGTGCCAGGCCACCTGCCCCTGAGCATCCTGCCTCGGCTCCTCCCCCACCTAGGCTGTGCCATTCCTACTTCCTCCCAGAGGACCAGCCCTGTGCCCAGGACCAGCCCCATTGCTTCTGAATCTAAGGTCCCAGCAGAGCAGCCTGTGTCCTGAGCATAGCAGGAGTGGCCAGGCCACAGTCCCTGCCCACACTCAGTCCTAGGTGTCCATGGGACACGGGGTATTAGCCACTCTTACCCTTGGGCCGCCTCATGGCCAGTGCACCTTCAGTTCTCACTTGTCTCTTGCACAAATCTCTTTCCCAGGATCATATTGCTCCTATCGACCCTCAAATGTGCCAATAAGCACCCACTGATCTTATGTCCCCCGTCAGCCATCCGAATAGCTGAACATCTCACACAGTTGTCCGCAGTCTCTGTTTCCACTGTCCCCCATTCCATTTCCTTCTCTCCCACTGCAATTACATTTCAGCTCTTGCCTTAGCTCTCCAATGGCCATGTGCTACCCAAGCCAATGGTCCCATTGCTGTCCTCATCTTCTTTGATGTCCAGCAGCACCTGGCCCAGCTGGCCACTCCCTCCTTCTAGGGAAAGTCTTTTCCTTGGTTTTCCTCCTCTCTCACTGGCTGCTCCTCTTCACTCCCCTTCATAGACTCCTCTGCCCAATCTTTAGCTGTTGGGGAGCCTGAGGCCTCGATCTGAGCTCTCTTCTCTTTTTTATCCACACTCCCTTCCCACACCCTCTCACCCAGTTCCGTGGTTTTAAAGACCAACCCTTTGCTGACAACTTCCACATTTGAGTCTGTAGCCTGGACAGCAATGCTTAGCTCTGGGCTTGTTTCTATAATGAAGAGCTTGATGTGTTCACATGGATGTCATGCAGACATCTCAAAACCATCGAGTTAAAACAGAGCATCACCACTAAAAAAAGAAAAAAGGATTCTCCCCCTTTGTGTAAATGGTTCCCTCATTCACCCATTGCTCAGTCCAATAACCTGAGGGTCATCCTCAATTCCTCCCTCTCCTTGCCACTCTCCCTGCACCCTGGAGCCTATGGCTCCCAATGCTATCCCCAGACCCCCTCTCCTCCCCATTGCTGCCCCTATCACCTCCATCCTGGCTGCTGTCATCTCTCCTCTCACTTATTGGAATAACCTCCTCACTATGCCTCCACTTCCATCCTTAAACCCTCTGAGGACTTCCCCCTTGATCTAGAATAAAATCCAAACTCCTTACCACAGCCTATCAGGCTGCCCTGGCCCTCGCTGGCCCCTGCTGACCGAGCCTGACCCCTCGCCCACACAGCCCCAGGCACAGAGCCCTGCTTGCTAGGCCCGGAGCATGCTGAGCTTGTTCCTGCCTGGGACTCCTCTGCCAGGAGTGTTCCGTCCCTACATCCTCAGGCCTGCCCTGCCCCCCACTAAAGTAGCTTTCCCCCAGTCACCTGAGGACAACCCCACTCCCCACATGCACAAATGCACATTCCATGAGAAGAGAGGATTTACCTTTCTTGTCCCCAAATCTATCTTCAATGTATTATAGGCCCTGAATACATATTTGTTGAGTAAATGAATAGTCCCATTATACAGGTCAGAAAACTGAGTTCCAAACCAAGGATGCCATTTGGTTATGGTCACCCAACTGGGAGCAGCAGAGCTGGCTCCAGGTCCACTATGCATCCTTCCTTGCCTCTATCTGGTCCAAAGGGGTTGATGGTAATGGACAGGGACCCACTTGCTGGGTGAACTGAGAGGGAGAAGCAGAGGGAGGAAGACCCAAGAGCCCTTCCGATCTGCCGCAGACCCTCCCTCCTTGTGTCTGTCTGCCTGTGATGGATGGTCAGCTCAGAGATTTTATTCCTTTATTCTTCCTCTTGCTTTCTCCCCACTGGGTCTTTTTAGGTGGTAATTACAGCTGAAGTGGACAATCTGTCTTTTTATTTTTAGGCTTTGACGCTCAGACACCAGGCCTTGAACAGCTAGTGCTGCCTAGAAATAGGTGGCTGACGCCCAAAGTGGGGTTCTGCCAGGGCTGATGGCAAGCAGGGGTGGGGGCTGGGGTGGGGTGTTGACATGCAACCGCTGCAATGTGCTGGAGCACGGGAAGAGCCTTACCCCGGAGCCAGCAGGCCAGGGTCTGGCCATTTCTGCTCCATGCCCTTGGCAAGACCCTGGCCCCCTCTGTTTCACCTTCCGGCCCAGATACAATGAAGGGTAAGACCAGATGAGCTGCTCCATGGGCCCTGTGGTTTCCAGGGCAGAGGGCCCTGGAGCTGGTCAGGAGGGGTTTTCCTGGTGTCTCTGTGCTGAGAAATAACGGGAAGGATGAGGCAGCCGGGACAGAGCCACCTGGACGGGTGATCTGTGATGAGTGATGGCCTGTGTTTTGTCAGACCCTTCCTCTCCCTCTGCTGCTTCCTGTGGCCTTCACTTCTTCATTGTCCCAGAGTTATATCTAACTCATCTTTCCTCGCCATGCTCCCCTAGTCTGTTCAGGCTCAGGGGATGGGGCCACAGCTCTCATGGGCTGACAAGCAGAAGGCGTCAGCCCTAGGACCTCTGGCTTCAACAGGCCCAGCTGTTTCCTTGGGGGATCCTGGCCTCAACCCAGCAGGTCTGGCTTTCTCCTCCTCGGTGGAGGCATCGGTGTCCATTTCCCAAGGGGTTCATCCATGTAGCCACTTTACTCATTCATTCACTTACTCATTTAAAAAATATTCATGGGGGCCAGGTGCTACAAGATATGGCGGTGAGCAGACAAGGAACTTTCTAATTGGAGGAAACACACAACCAAATCATAACTGCAGAGAGGAGAGATTTTACCTAATGATGAGTGCTAAACTAAGGGCAGTGAGAGGTGAGCAGTCGGTGATTTCTTCAGTCAGGTGGTCAGGGCTGGAAGGAGGCAACTTTAAAAGTGCGTGTGTCCCTCTGGGTGCTTCAGGGGTGGTATGGACAAGCCAGCAGCCCCTCTGGGAGTTCAGGACTGCAGCCTGGATCAATCTCCCCCTCTTGGGCCCAGGAGGCCTCAGGGAGTTTTAGGAGCAATCTGAGCCCAAGTCCGAGACTTCTCGAAGCTAAATCCCCCCTGACCAACAGGCTCCTCTGGACAAAGGGCTCTAAATTTGCTCTTTGGCATTAGTCCCAGAGGGTCTGAGCTGGAGACTGCGTGTGCCCCAGAGTCCAGGCCCTGGTGACAAGGCTGGATGTGGCCATGGTCCCATGGCCAGTCAGTACAGATGGGCATCTGCCTTCTGTGGACGAAGGTATAGAAAAGGAGGGAGCTGGTGACCTGTTCCCCCAGCTCTGCCCAAGGACAGGGGAAACATTAAGGACCTTCAAGGCCAAAGGGATGGAAAGGGGCTGGAAAATGAGGTCAGGACACAGTCCAAACAGTCCCAGGAGCCACAGCAGACTTCCCTGATTCCCAGTTTGGGGGATTAGTCAGAATTTATCTCACAGTCAGGTCTGTGGGCCTCAGGCAGGGATCTGGGCAGCTGCCTCATTAGGCGGAAGGAAACGGCCTGTCCTGGGGGCCGTGGGCATCGGCGGCCGTGCCCTGGACCCAGCTGGAAGGACGCTGGGTGCCCTGGCCCCTGGTCTCTAATGTGGGGTATGCTGGAGGTGGTGGCCTGGCAAGGCAGTCTGCAGGCTGGAGCTGCCAGTTATCCAGGGAAGGAAGCTTTTTAGCACATGGCCAGGCCCCTCTTCTATATGTCACCACTATGCAGGGACTCATCCTCAGCCCTCATTCTGCCACGCAGGCACTCTCGTCCTGAGCCAGGTACTGTTCTAAGAGTTTTAAGGGTGATGACCCTGTCAATGTTCACAACCTGTAATGCTCCCATTTTACAGACGAGCGAATAGAGGTGCAGAGAGATAAAATAACTTGCCCACAGGTTGCATGGTTCTAAGTGATGGGATTCAAACCCAGTCATCTGTCCCTAGCGACCATGCATCTAACAGCCTTGGGCACCAAGCACTCAGCACCACATCCACACGTCATGAGGGTGAATGCAGCATCACAACCCTGAGCACACAGTGGGTGCATCCCCCGACCTCATTCTTGGGGCCCTTGACCACTCCCTCGGCTCCCAGGAGGGGGCCACATCCTAGGAGCTCACACGCAGTGGAGAAAGGGGCAGCCTGCATCCTCTGGCCCCTTTGTGGCTGCAGGTTCTGGCTTCCAGCGCCCCAGCTTTTGATCGGCTGCATTCCAAGTTCTTTTATTAATTCCCTCTCTCTCTAGCAAGAGAACTTTAATTAGCTGGGCCGATTTATCTATATAAATACAAACGGATGGCGCTCCACAGTGGGGCAGGAAAGTAAAAGGGAGCTGGGCCAGCGGGTTGCCTAGGGCAGAGGAAGTAACAACCGTGCCTTCCCAGCAACCAAAAATATGACTTTAATATCGTATGCACGTGTGTGCATGCATTTGGGGCAGGGTGGGGCCCTGCCGCCCAACTGGCAGGGGGCTGGCAGAGCATCAGCTGCAGGAGCCGAGCACCCCATCAGTCAA